>PVKN010036686.1:0-11404 GCA_004027915.1 Capromys pilorides | reverse complement strand
TCCTACCCCAGTGAGTCCCACCAAAAGAAGAAAACAATAAATACCTCTCGGGATGATTTCCAGTTTTTACTTAAAGAAAACTGTCAAATCAGATTTTTATATTTTCTATATGCAATAAAATGCCTTTCCCTATCATGAAAACTGAGATTCTCCAGAGTATTTCAATCTTGTATGTCAGTGACTTCTCCCCCACTGTTCCCTTTATTGAGGTGCTTTGGAGGGGACATGACTTGATGCTCAGTTCCCCAGCTTTGCCAACCAGCTCACTGCCCCTGGGCACCTGGGGCCTCCTCCAGGCTCCTCCTGTTGTTGTTGGGCATAAATCCCACCACTCTTGCCCATGGAGGACACCCAGGGCCTGCTACATGCTAAGAAGAAGCCCCGAGTAGGCCTGAGCTGGGACTGCTCATCAGGAGTGATTAGAGATCCTTCTCTAGGGCCTGCATCCTGAGCCTGTGAAAGGCACACTCGTGTTAGAAGGTTAGAACTGTTTATCTTCCAGCAGTGTTTGATTTGTAACTGTTAATGAGCAGGGAAGGTTCCCAGACTCAGGATGGGGCCTCCAAAGCTTTCCTGGTCTCTTAGGTCAACAGTTGCTCTGATGTTTTCTTTGCCAGGATGGCCTGTGCATTGGAATTATGGGAGGGACTGCTCATCCTCTGCTGGCCCTGTGACGTCTGTCTGCTTCCTCTCACCTGCTGTAGGCTCCTGCTCAGGGATTGTCAGGCCTTTGTAGCCACTTCTGAGCTGAGCTCTGGGGCTTTTCCTGGGTGACACCTGCTCCTCAGATTCTGTGATGAAAAGTGTCCCCCCCTCCACCCCCCCATCTATCTTTCTGCTGGTCCACACCTCAGCCTTGGGACCCTAGCTTGTCAGACCTCAGGGTCTGGTGGAGCCTCTGGAAAACAAATAAATTTTCAGGCATTTCTTCCCATGCGTCTGTGCCATTTCCCAAGCACCATCTTTGTGCCAAGCAGTGGAGCTGGGTTTTGCAGGCCACAGTACTGGAGCCTGAAGCCTGAAGCCTGTTGTCTAGAAGGCTCTTGCGTTTGGGAGCTCTTTGGTAGTAGCCTGTCCTGGGAGGGTGCGTCACCACCCTTCTCCACACCCTCCGTGGTGAGCACCCCAGCCTTGCACATTCTGCTCCCTGCCTTCTTTCCTATTCGCGGGCACCCTCATTTGGTTGGCAGATCAGAGGCTGAGCAGGTGTCAGGTGTGTGAGCTTCTGAATTAGGAACTGGGCTTTTCTCAGAGCTGTGGGACACAAGTCACACAAGTGGGATTGGGACCTTCTTTCTCATACACCCTCAGTTCCCTCGCATCTCTGTCAGCTACCACCTTGGGCAGCTCATGCAGCCAAGCCTGGCATGGTGGTGATAACGTCTGTGGTCCTCTGAGGAGGACAGAATCAGGCATGGCCTCAGAGCTTTTCAGACGTGGTTCTGTCCCCTCTGGTGCTCACAGAATTACTGGCTTCACCTGACTGTGGTTGGCACAGGAGCTAGAGCTTCCCAGCTTGCTTTCTGCTTTTACCTAGCAGGACGGTCTTTGGGCCTTGGGGCAGAGGACTGACAAGATGAGGTGTTGCTGTTTGTTCCTCTGCCTCCTTTGGCCTCTCCAAGGGGCTTGAGAGGGGGCCTGTGGCAGCTTGGTGACTGCTGCAGAAGGTTGCCAGTGCTCCCGAAGATCTAGAGGACCTCTGGCCTTATGCGGGGATCGCTTTGGCAGAGAGGGGCTCATCTGGCTTCGGAATGTGTCCTGCTGATTGCAGCGGGGCTCGTTTGAGTTGAAAGCTTCATGTCCAGTCCCTGTGTGGACCGCTGACTGACACAGGTCCAGGAAGCTCCTCTGAGCAGCATCAGCTGGTTTCTCTCTATTGAGAATGCACTGTGTTGTGTTTTGGATGCGGACAAGCAAGCATGCGCCCCAGCAGCTCGCGTCTAGCGTGGGTCTGCTCTTCTGAGGTGGTTTTCAGTGCTGTCTTCCAGAAGGTGCTGTGCCCTCCTAGTGTGCATTTCCGCTCCCCTCCCCCTCCCCTTTATTTTCTAAAATAATTAAAGATAGAGGAACTCGGGGAGCATTCCTTGGCTCTTCTGGTTGGCCCCGCCAAGTGGCGTTGGTCCCAGGACTGTGATTTCCTCGCTGTCCTAGACATTAGTCAGCGAGTGTGACTCCAGGGCCAGCTGTGGTTTAGGAAGCGCCGTGGGAGTGACTTGGCTGGAGAGCCCTGTTTGTGTGTGTTTGTTCACTTTCTGGTTCTTGGATTAGGCTCTGGCCATTTTTATTATTTCTTTACCCAGACTTGGTTCCCATTAGAGATGGCTGCAGCTGTCTGCCTAGGAAACCCGAAGGGCTTCTCCAGGGACTGGAGTCCTGACCTCTGTCCAGTCCCACTGCACGGCATCCGCCTCCCTCGTCCTGCTGCGTGTTTGGGGCTCTGGGCCTTCTTTGCTTTGACTCCCGCATCTGCGGGTTTGCCCAGAGCCTTTCCCCTGTCAGTAACTTTCTTCTCTGAGCCCCAGCTCCCAAAAGACCCCAAAAGCTTTTGGGAAACGGCCCCTCCCTTCTCAGTGTCTCCCCCCTGCCCCTCCGCCCCCCTCACAGGGCCAGATGCTTTTCTGTGCTGGGCCCACTCTCTATTCCTCTTGGAGTGTGGCATTTGGAATAAAATCTCACCTGGGGAGGTTTCTGACAGCAACAACAAAGCTCCATTCCACCGGGGCGAGACTAATTACACAGCTAATTAATCCAACAGATGTCACTTTAAGTGCTCATTTCTTTTGCGATTTGGTTGTGCGTGTACCACATCGCCGAGACAGACTCTAGGTCCTGTTGGAAAATGTCTTTTTGATCAAAACGTTGAGAGAGAGAGCATGTGCTATCCTGCCCCTTCTGTAGGCTCCACTGATCCATCCATGGTTTTCCAGAAAGTTCTCCCCAGTACAATGTGCCCACAGCCAATTTCAGAGCCCTGAACATGTGTCATACCATTTGTCACCAGGCTGGTTTCTGCCTCAGTTCCAGTAAGTGTCACTCGAGGGTTTGCTGGTTAGCCTCTGATTATGTGGTGCCTCTGGAGGTTATGGTATAACACCAGCTCTGTGGGTACCTGTGAAGGGCACAGCACAGGTAGGCAGTGCTGCAGGGTCTCTGCTTTCCCTTGCTGTCTTGTCTTGAAGGGAGGCGTATTTGTGAGGAAAGTAGCTGAGGTGTGTTTCAAAGCTGCCTTTTGACAGTGACAGTTAAGAGGAGCAAGATGGCAGCGATCTGTAAGCGATGCTGAACGTCTCACAGGTAGGATAGCAAGGTTCTTGGGCACAGAGGAGGTGGGTTAGGAAGCGGGAAGCAGGAAGGAGGTGGTATTTTGGTTGGTTGCGTCCTTCTTCACTGCTGGGACTGGAACAGAAAGGACATGCAGGCACAGTGTTCTGCAGGTGGCGCAAACACTCGGCTCAGGTAGGCGGTGGCCACAGACCTGAAGTGCGAAGCAGCCGGTGCCTGCGGAGTGCAACTGGTCCTCTGGGCTTGGTGGCCCCTGCCTAAGGTCCTGGTGACAGAGCTCTCGCTGGCTTAGCTACTCCTTGCTGTCAGTCACCTCCATGCTGAGTAGTGAGCTTGTGATTTGTCTCATCACTAAATGTGGAAGTGAAGTTTCACCGCTGAGGGGGCGGGTCACTAACGGCCTCAGCGCTGCCAAGTCTGCTGTGCACATTCCAGTCCCTGGTGGTGACCTTTGACCCAGCACCTTCTTGTCTGAGCTGTTTTCTTTCTGATACTCCACTGCAGTGAGCAGCAGGAAGCCCTAGGGTTTGGCCACACCCTGTTTTCTTTAACCTGTGAGCCTCCCTAAATCAGAAGGGCTCCTTCCAGGTGGTGCGGTGATAGACGTACCTCCCTACATCATCTGGTGGTTTGAAACACTGTCTCCCTTCTGAAGACTGAATGCTTGTCCCTGGCCCTGACTGCTCCCTGTATCCAGCTCCCTACTGGAGTTGTCTGATAATTGATTTCTCAGATTAGCATGGTCTGGAGAGGACCCTAAATGACTATTGCCACTAAGCTGTTGTTTTCTCCTGGACTCCCCTGTCTCTGTCAGGACCCAGTTTACCATGCACCGAAGGAAAACCAGAGGCAGTAAACACTCTCTGGGTGCTCTCTTGCTGCCCTGCAGCCACTCTGTCAACTCATACTGTCAGCTCTCTGCCATACTCCCCTGCAACCCCCAGCTCCCTCCCTTGCAAGCCCCGACCACCCACTCCTGAAAGCCCCTGCCTCCTTGCCCTGCAGGTCCCCACATCCTTCCCCTGTAAGCCCTGCCACCCTCCTCTGAAAGCCCCCTGCCACCTCTCACTGCCTTGGCTCCCTCACTGCTTTTGCTGTTGCTCATCACAACCCACACTCCACTGAGTGATTTTTATGAGGAGGAAAATCAGCGCAGACCACACCCTTGCAAGGACCCAGCAGTGGCTTTCTGCCCCACTTATGATAAAAGCCAGATGTGCCGCTGTGGCTTGCAGGCCTCTTTGTGATCTGCGCTCACCCCACCAAGCTGACCTCATCTTGTAATCTCTTCCCCTGTACCGCCTACCCCTTAGCCACTCTGGCTCCCTGACTTTCCAGGGTATTGAGATTGTGCCTGCCACAGGGCCTTTGTGCCTGCTGCTCTGCTGTCTCGAAAACCCTTCTCTGACCTTGACGTTCAGCTCAAGTCATGGTGAGTTCTTCAGGAGGCATTCTCCGACCATGCCCTCTCAAGTCGCTACACCGTCACTTACCAGCATTTACTTCCTGGCGTTGATAGTGATGCATTATTTTTCTTGTTGGTTCATTTACTTTTTGGTCTCCCCAAATTACGGGGACCACGGTTACCCTTTGGTGGTTGAGTCCCTAGTGGTAACGAGGCGCCTGACAGCAGCCCAGTGAGTATTTACCGAATGGCGAAGCACCCACAGAGTGTGCCCTGGTTTCTCCCCACCCCTCAAATCTCTGCCCTTGGCTTTCCATAATTCCCTGTCCAAGAGCAGGAAGTGGTGGCATAAACTGGATGCCATGCTTGCGCCAGGACCCCCTGGAGCTGCCTGCTGCATGGCTTCAGCATGACTTTTACACAGAGCTTTGCTCCTGCGTGGACCGCTGAGAAACAGCCCCGGCAGGCTACAGCTTGTGTCCAAGCACTTTGAAAATGCGCCTGCACGGCTGCCCTTGGCTCGCTCTCCTGAAGATCTGCCAGCCCGCGTCATTTTGTTCTCGCAGCTGCTGCTGTCTCCTCAGCGCCCTCTTAGGGATGCTTTGCCCTTTTTGTTCATACTGTGGCTTCCACTTCTGTGGTCCTTCCCTGCTGCTCAGTGTGAGGCCCTTAACAACAGGATCTACCCACGTTCACCCTGCTTTGTAGCCTCGCATCTGCTGCATGTTAGGTAGGTTTGTCAGCAAGTGTCACCTGACGACTGGATTTTAAAAGATGGTACTTTTTTTATTTGTGTTTTATAATGGAGGTTGAGCCCAGGACCTTCACACTAAGCTACGTCTCCAGCTGCTTTTCTGTTTTATTTTGAGACACATTCTGGCTGAGTTGCCCAAGCTAGGCTTGAACTGCCATCTTCCTGCTTCATCTTCCCAGAGGGCAAGGATTCTAGGTATGCACCAGAGTGCCTGGCTAGAAGACCGAATCTTCGACCTAGGAATTTGAAGATTAGTGTCAGCCTGAAGAAAGCTATCTCATATGTTCCCGTAGAGCAGTGACGAACCTTTTAGAATTTTTAATGTTACAGACCGCCCTCTGTGACACACGTGCCATAGATTTGCCACCACTGCCACAGTCTCCTCTGCTGTCCCTTCCCTCCCTCTTGGCAAGTGTCGGTGTCTAACTGCTGCTTACTTAAACCCAAATCTGGCTGTTCCCCTAGACTCAAAACCATGCCTCTGGGAGCAGGACATAGCCCCAGTAACAGAAATCCCCGTTCTGTTTCTCCCCCCAGGCCCTCTTTTTGGGCCATGCCTCTGAGCACTTCCTGTGAGCAGAAGGATGCCCTGGTTCTTTGGGAGTGGCTTTCAAACTTTTTGGACTTTGATGCAAAAAGAAATACTGTTCACATTGGGCACCCAGCGCATACTTGTGCATAGCTGCTGTGCATTTGTGGTTGAAGCAAATGGTCTATGAAATGATTTCATCCTTTCTCTAGGTATTACAGTTAGATACCTTGTGTTCTACCTCGGGCTGCTGTGTCTTGCAGCGAGGTCCACGGTCCCTTTCAGTAGGGAGTTTTACACAAAGGCGTGTGTCCAGCGCAGCTGCCAAGGTCTGGTTTTGTTTCCTGTGGCAGCCTCACTGAGAGCCACTGCACTAAGGGGTCCTGATGCTCTCTGCACAAAACCTTGCTACATAGGCTGCGAAGAGTTACCACTTGCTGTCCTGGGGGACAGGGAGGCGGCAGGAGAAAGACATTGCACCCAGTTGTTAGGTCAGAAGGGGGAGTAATCCTGTGGATGGGTGAGCTGGCAGAGCTGCACAGGGGACAAAGACACATTTGTCCTTTTGTGTCCTAAACCTGAGGCCATCTTCCTAATCTGATTACAGTACCTAGCACTTCCTCTCATGCCTGTGTGCCTAAGAGAACTTTCAAATGAAAGTCAGTGATGAGTTATGCTTTTCACTGGAGTTTTGGCCTTTCTAGTGTTTTCTTAGTAAGAAGGCTTGGTCAGGTGTTCTGTTAAAATATTAGTAAACATGCTGCAGAGCAAAAACCCAGCAAACAATTATGAGACCGTAGCATGTGCTGAACTTGCCGAAGCGAGGGTTCTGATGGCTGCAGTTGTGGAAGGAATAGTGCAGGGTGTACGGGTCGCTGGATGAGGACAGGGTGTAGATATCCAACAAAGCGTTACTTTTGGCTTCTGCGTGGAGGAGACACTTCTACCACAATCACACCCTGATTCTCTTTTCAATGCTTCTCTGCTTTTTGAACATTTTTATAATACAGTGCATGGATAAAATACCCAAACCTAATGGTTAGGCATCTCCTCAGCCCACTCCGCTGTGGGGACTTGGTGTTGGATGCGAGGCCATCTCTGCTGTCCTCCGCTCCCTGCCTTCTGGCTCCACAGACAGCGCAGTACCCATCATCTATCTCCAAACACAGGGCTCAGTTGAGTTATTCCTCTTTTTGCAGACAAGGGTATGCTTTTCACTGGAAGCAGAAACACCCCTAAGTAGTAGGGCCCCCCCGCAAGCTGCTTCAGGAGAGGCAGTGGGAGGCTGCTCTGGGCCCCTCAAGAAGTTATTTGGGCACCAGTTAGATGCCAGCTGCCAATCCTAAATTCTCATAAGGAAAATATGGGTGATCTGGGTGTGTGGATGCTTACTAGGAAGTCCTGTATTATCTTCGCTGCTCGTGTTGAATACATGGCTGAAGTCTCTTGGCCCATTGAGAGGTATCTGGATGCCTGCTCGACATCAGGTACTTGGGAAGTAGGATGTGGGGTAGAATACTTCAGTACAGGTTGCTTAAGCAAGCATCACCTCACAGGGAACCTGGGTCATCCCTGAGGTTTTAAGGAGGCAGAACTTTCCCAGGATTGGCTATTGGAGGCATGTATAAACTAATCCCTCTGTGTTCATTGTCTGTAACACAGGCTACTAGAATTACCTGCCTAATAGGACTTCAAGTTGAAGAGTTAAATGAGATAATCTATGGAATGTCTCAATAATGGAGTCAGAGGATAGCACAAAGTATTTTTCTTTAAGAACGCCAGGCTTTTCTGCATTCAGTTTTCTGTTGTCTCAGGAAGACCACATAACTTATGTTATTTGATGATATGGTTTTCATTGGCTTTGAACTTGATATGCTGTTGGTTTGGAAGACAAAAAGGGCAGTGGAGATACGATGTTGGTGTGGGTCACAGAGAAAGAAATTCTCTTCCAAGCAAAGTAACTGGTGTTTGTGGAAATGACTTTGAGCAATGATTTAACCTTGACTGGACCATGACGGCCTTGTGTGAAGGACGAAGGCTTGGGCACATCCCCGAGAGTTCCTTTCAAGCACGCTGAGTGTATCTTTGCAGGACTTTTTTTTTTTTTTTTAAAGTGATACTTTTGTCTCTTCCCTAAGCCATAGAGCAAGAAGTAAATAAAGTCTGTAGAAAATCATCCAAGTCCAACTATATTTTTGTTATTCTTTGTTTAACCCCCTTGTGGAGAAGTACCTGCCACCATGAAGTTACTTTTGTGGCCATAATTTTATATCCTAGGATATCAGTATTTCATTTTTATTTTTATTTTTTCTTGTCTTTTTGAGACAGGGTGTTGCTGTGCTGTTCAGGCTGGCCTTGAGCTCACGTTTGTATTTCAGGCTGGTCTCAAACTTGAACCAGTCTTCCTGCCTCAGCCTCCCAAGTGCTGGGATAATAGGTGTGTCACCACACCCGGCCCTCATTTTTGTTTTTTAATTTTAGTACGGGGTCTACAGGATGTACAGGGTCTCAGTATTGGACTCGTAGTGAGCCTCCTGTTTACAGCCTCCCAAGTGCTGGGATTGCAGGTATGTGCCACCATGCCCAGTCTCAGCTGTTGTCTCAGTGTGCCCCAGGGGGCAGGGCAGGCACAGCAGGCCCAGGGCATCGAATACCCCCATCCCAGGCCCTGCGTCTGCCTAAGCAGTGTTTCGTTTTTAAACAAACAACTGGCAAGCATCTCCTAGCCATCTTTCTGTTTCCCTTACTTGACTAGAATTAGAGGTGAGAATTTAGGATCAAAGATAGGTATAGAGTGCACAGCCCCAAGAGCTCTAGTTCCTTCTTAAATCATCCTCCTACCTACATATGTATGTATATGCTGATTAAAGATAATGTGTAGTCACTCTAAAAAGTAAAAACAGGTAAAAACGAAAAAGCAGCGAAACTATGGTGCAGACATGCATGGTGCAGAGGACTGAAGAAAATGAAGCTATAGTTAAAACTAGAGTGTGTTTGACACTGGTGTCTTCTTACGTTTTGTACTTGGGCCCGTGTGTGTTCTGTCACCTTGTCTTTATCCTAGACTGTCGTCAAGGTAGGGGGCAGCCTCTGGACACCAGCAGTGTGGGCTGGCACTGCAGTCTTGCTGTCCCTGCCTTGCCGAAGTGAGTTCATTTACATTGACAACCACCGTGTCAGTGACAGGACATTGCCTCAGGAGTCTTCCTTTAATGTTTATTTATTTTTTAAATTTTATTTATTTATTTATTTGTTTGCTTGTTGTGTTTATTTATTCATTTTGTGGCTGGCTCCGCCTGCCCTGGTGGTGGCGCTGGCGCAGCATGTGGTGCCCGGGGATCGAACTGCAGTCCCCGCAGTTGCCTGAGCCCTCCCAAGCAGGCGCTTTAGACCACTGAACCATCTCGCCGGCCCCTTTTTTCTTTTTATTTATTTATTTATTTATTTATTTATTTATTTATTTATTTTTTCCTTTAATGTTTACATTTGTGTCCTTGCTTGTGGCTGTGCCTTCTCAGGCTCCGGGTCACCTTAGCAAGCACCTGTAGTCAAGGATAGAAAAACGGTTTCCATGGCAACCATTGGTGATCCATTACTTTCAAATATTCCAAAATTTTTCTTGAGCGGAAATTTCCTGTCCTCTGCTCCACTACTCCCCTCATCATCTTGTCCCTCCCCTTTGCCCTTTCCTTGCCTTCCTTTTTTCTTTTTCTCTTATAATTTGCATCCTCCTTGCTTGTACACTGGAAGCGAATCTCTTTGGCTGCTTAAATTGTGGGTCTCCTTTTGCCCCCTCTTGAAAGGTGGTGTTTCCCCTCCTTCCTCTTGTTTTAATGAAATACATGGCTAACGCAGCATCTCTGATTACAGCTCTGAGTCAACACGTGGGAGGAGATGCTTCCCTCGTGATTTAAAAGAAGCTAAAGTTAATAGGAAACAATCACCTCTATCATCCATAACTATGCACAAAGTAGGTGCCTGAGAGAACTCTCACCATGTTCTTTGCCTGCCCCGTGATGAGATCATGAGGAGCAGATTTGGAAAGCGGACCTGAAAAGCAGAGCCCCTCCTTGCAGTTTGGATGGGGTATGAAGTGGGCAGGAGGAGGACCAAGTTCCGGGAGCCCGTGTCTTCTGCCCATGTACAGAGCTTCGGAGGGCGCATTCCCACTGTGTGTGGGGAAATACCTATGACATGCAGTGTAAATTAGGGGCAATAACACATTAAGGTTGCAAATTTGAACACAAATGAAGAAATGCAAAAGAAAGTTTTGCATAGCAGCTCATTTCCTGTGTGGTAATTATCACTATCAAATGTGATATTGTCATATCCAGGATGTAGAGTGTGGCCCAGTCATTACTCCTCACACCCCGTTTCACATTTTATTGCTGTTATATACAAGTCTTTTGCATTCTGTGCTTCTTGTAAGTAACGAATCTGTCATTTCTTCTGGATGTAACTGTAATCATCCTCATGTTGGCAGAGTGCAGACCTTACCTTTGTTTTCTTCCCTGTTAGGTCTTGTGTTTTTCAAAATGTCTCAAGATCTTATCTGTTATTCAGTGTTGACCATGGCTGAAAAAGCCAAGTGCAAGTTTTGTTTCATAGGGTTTACCTTTATCTTCTTGTTGGTCCTTTAAGGTTTTTTTTAATGTAGTTTTTTGTACAGGCTCTCGCTATGTAGCTCTGGCTCCTAGTGATCCTCCTGCTTTCAGCCTCCCCAGCGCTGGGATTACAGGGCTGAGTCACCACACCCAGACTCAGTAGGGTTCGAACCCCGGCCCTTGCACGTGCCTAAGCAGGCACTTAGTCTGCTGAGTTATCTCGCCGGTCCTCAGTTCGTTAAGTTTTGAAGCTATCTTGCCATTGCACAAGGAGCTCGTGTCCTGGTCACTGGGGTCTTGGGTCTTTGGCCTCTTGCCTCTGATTGGCTTCAGGGAGCAGTATACTGGCCGTAGCCACATGCAGCTGCTCTTGTTGTTTTCAAAACTCCTACTAAGTCCTACTTTTTTTTTTTTTTTTTGAGACAGGGTCACACTGTTGTGCAGACTGGCATTGAACTTGCTTATGAAGCCCAGGCTGGCCTCAAACTCAGGGCGATCCTCCTGCCTGCACCACCATGCCTCGTCTCCTTCCAGTTCTTAATAATGAAGATTTTTTTTTTTATATATGTGCAGAGGAATTTTCATTTAAAAAGAAGAGCTTTTTATTTTAAAAATCAGATACCACTTCTCTTCTTTGGGGTGATCTAAAGAGTGGCAGGAAACTCTTCTCGTAAGGTGTAAATCTGTTACTTCTTCCCTCTTTTTCTGCTTCCTCCCTTCCCTCCTTCCCCCCTTCCTGCGTCGTCCCCTGGCTTCCCTCTTGTTGCAGGGTCTGGAGCCTCCCCCCCCCCCCCCCACACACACACAGTTGCTGCCATGGCGCAGTTCAC
>PVKN010036685.1:0-11390 GCA_004027915.1 Capromys pilorides | reverse complement strand
AGTCTTACAAGCATTGTGTCTTCAATGAAGATTAAGATAAGATTGCTATTATCCAGATAGATAAGGAGGAAATTGATGAATACATTTAAAATATCCAATATAGAAAAAACTGATGAGTAGGTAATCATTGCTAATATCAAATGAATGCATAAATCAAATAGATTCTAACATCTTAAAATATGACAAATTTTAGGGTCTTCCATTTATAGTTTTGACACCTTAAGTGTGTGTGTGTGTGCATGTGCGTGTGTGTGTGAATGCTTGCACACATGCATGTGTGTTCTTTCCTCCACAATTCTGAAGGCTTCTTATGAGTCCACACCATGCAGGAAATTAAGGCACTGGGAAAAACTATATGCAAGTTTATAAGCAATTTTCCAAAGGATAAATCTTAATGTTGTCATTTGCTTGATTTTTAAACACTTTCAGCTTACATGCTCTGTCAGTAGAACAAACATTTATAGAACTTCCATTTATTACGATTGCTAAAGCAAACTGATGCCAAATTTGTTCAAGAGAAAATGAAAAACAAGAGTCTCACCTTCCATGTCAGTTTAAGTTAGTTTTCATTCTAACATGAATCCAAGTATTCAAAAAAATCACTGTGAAGTGAAGATGTTTACAGTGCAGCCGTGGATATGCCACATAGGAAGCAATCAAGTCACCCATGGTTAGGTGTACAATTGCAGCCTCCAAAGCCTGTTCATGTAGGGAGAGAGGTGTTTCCAGAACATTCCACATACTGACTGTCTTTACTTTGTATTTTAAACACATTTACTAGTTTTGAGAAATAACTTGGAAGACTGTGAGAAAGAAAGTTCATTTTAGTAAGCTTTGTTATTTTTAAATATCTCTTTCAGTACTATATAAGTGATCCATGGGACTCCAAAGACAGATTTGTGTGGCCGCTGATTTCTGAGGGGTATTTTATATAGAAATCCAGGTGGCTCTGCTTGTTTTCCTGTCTCATTCTTATTTGCTTTATGCAAGTCTAGTAGAAGAACATAGCTAAAGCAGTGATGGCAAAACTTTTAGAGCTTTCAGTGATTAAAAAAAAAAAAAGCCAGCTGCAGCACCCATGCTTAGATTTGACACTCCTGGGCTGAAATATAGTACTTTTTCTACCTACCTTTGCCATGTGCCCTGTGGCTTCTGTTGTTTATGATTTGAAGTCTAGACTGCTGAAGCTGGCATCACAATCCAGGATATTTGATATTCAATGATCATCCTAATCTTGCTCTTGTGATTTCCTTCTATATACTCTGATGTTTTGTTTAAGATCATTGACAAATTGACAATTTTCTATCTCTGACTGCCTCACCTCATTTCCCCTTCCAGAAAGAAATAAATTTCCTACAAATTGTTTTCAGAATTTTTCAGTACAAATTCTTCTGAAATTCTAGCCTACCATGAGAAACTCTTAGTTCAATTTTATATTTTATTTCCATCATTTGGAAGGCTACCCATTTTGGTGAGGATGGTTTTGTGCCTGTGACATAGTTCCAGTTCATTCCTGATATTCATTCATAATATTCATCCTTGCCGGACCTAAGGTACCTGTGCTAGGCACTGAAACCTCAGTGCTGATCAGATTTGGAAAGTTGATTGCATTGTATTTTTGTTAATAGGCTTTGAAACATTAGCTTAACATAACAATTGACAAAAACATAATGATGAATGAAAAGAACAAATGCTAGGAAATGTTATTAAATTTTAAGCAATGATAAGAAAAGCCTTTCATAATTAAAGAATTCAGAATTGTGAGATCAAAGTGACAGCCGGCTTGGCATTTGATGAAGGTCCAATCTGTTTCCAAGATGGTTCTCTCAAAGCTATATTGACTGGGGGAAGCATGACCATATCCAGGGAAAGAGATGGAAAGAACATAGACCCACGGCCTCAAACCATTTTATCAGGGTGCTTACTCCAACCCAGGAAAATTCTGAAGGTCACATCTTCTAAGAGCTGTTTTAGTTTCTCATTGCTGACAAACAATGGCCAACACTCACGACTTAAAGGACAAAATGTTTACCTGAGCACTTGGTTTATTAAACGTTTTAGTTCACAGGCATCTGGCTCCAAAGTAAAATTTCATGGCAGAATGATATAAACAAAAAGCTTCTCATGTCACGAAGACTAGAAACAGAGAGCATAAATGGAGGATCCCAGAAGAGAGATGAACCTCTCCAGGCCATGATCCCAGTGAGCCATCTTCAACCAGGCCCCATCTGCACAACACACTGAACTGCAAACTCATCAGTAATGAATCTGTTGATGAAAAGAATGTCCCCATGTCCAGTGTCCCCATGTCTAACCAGCTTCCAGAAGCACCACTGCAGAGTACATGAGACTCTGGTGCAACATACCAAATTTAAAGCATAATACTAGCACATTGGCAATTAAACAGCAAGATTCTCATACAGGTAGGAACAGTTAATGGACAACTGTTGGGTATAGATTTGATGTGGGGATGAGAGAAACATTTTCTAAGGCTGAGTTTTAATTTCCCTTGTTGTAGTATCACATGGATAATTATGTTTGTCATTGGAAATAGAAAACAGTGAAAAATGAACCATTTCAAAGATCATGATCATGAGTTTAGTTTGGCCAACTAAAGGTTGAAAAGTCTTGGAGATATCTCAAACAAACAAGGAAAATAAAATAAGCGGGAAGGGCCAGCCAAATAGCTCAGCAGGTTAAACCACTGCAAGCAGGTGCAGGGACCAGGGATTCAGTCTCCAGGCATGCCAAGATGGCCCTGCCTCTGGGACATGCTGAGACAGCAATTGAGACTGGGTGGGATGCCTGCAATCCCAGATCTTGGGAGGCTGTAAACAGGTGGATCACTACAAGTGCAATCTAGTAGTGAGATCCTGAACACACTGTAGGCCCTTTTATAAAAATGAAAAAAAAAAAAAAAAGTGGGAGGACAAGACAAGAAATAGAAAGATATAACAAAAGCAATGGAGAAAAATTGTTGGCTATAGAGACACGTGTCAGCCACATGCCTGTGGTGATTATCGAAGCTATTGGGGGTGTACTTGCTTAAAGGAGAACTTAGAGAAAGGAAGAGTACAGAAACAAACTTTACTGAATGCCCAGATATAATATTAACATAAGTAAGCCACATTTAAAAGTCACAAATAAAAAAGACACTGGTTGGGCATAGAAGAAACAAGAAGAAAATCAGAAGCCTACTCTGTCATAGGATAACCAAGAGAGTAATAATATGAAAGCAAAATATCCAATAACCCAGATATCCACTTGACAAAAATGGAAGTAAGCACACATAGAAACAGTCATGCTGAAATTGACTGCTCAGAAACTGGAATTGAGTCACAGGTTAAGCTGTAGTCTAAGAACCACGTAATCATTTCCTGAGGTTAGGTAACTCAGGTAAGAGAGATTCCAGACGCTATATTTATATACTCAGTCCTTCCAACAAGCTTTAGGGTGGGAATCATATGAAAAGGTTCCATCTTGGATTAAAAATGGGATCTTTCAGGGTACTACAGAATCTGAGTTGCAAGACCAATGCATTTCTACCTATGAAGTCAATAATATATATCTTATATGAAGATAGACCCATTGTGGAAGGAATGTTTCTCTTCTCCCATATTTTTAGCAAGAAAACTGCCTCAGAAGAAAATGATTATGTTCAATCTATAGTATCCTTGCTATGGGAATTAATGAATTTAATGTGGAGCAGGAAGTGCAGGAAGCAAAACAAAAAAGTACAAAAGTTGGGGAAAGACAGTTGAGAATTTCTCTTCAGTACAGCAAATGAAAATCACAAGGCAATACACTAGCTATGCTGCAGAAGCGAGTACCTCAGCCCCTCATCCACATGCCAATTACCATGGGGATTTTCTTGGCTAGAATTTCAAGAAAGAGAAAATAAGTGGCCCTCAGATATTTGCTGCACAGCTGTGATTCCAAAGCAATGTGATTGGTGCACACTGTGCTTCATCTTTTCCTATCTATTGACTAAAAGAAAAGGCGCACCCAATTTGAGTTCTGTGAGAGAAAAAAGATATTGAAAGGCAGTGGAGAAGCTTCCCTTGCCAACAATAGAAAAGCAAAAACTTCCTGGAGTTTGGAGTACAGACAGTGACAGGAAGAACTGTGTAGGTCCACTATGTGCGGGCTCTAAATTTCAGAAAGAAAAAAATATAGGTAAAATAAGAACAAATACAGTCAACAGAAAAACATCTGAGAAAATTTAACTACACATTTTACATAGGATGAATGACAACCAAACAGGCAAACTAGATCAAACAATTAGTAATTGTGACAGAGAAGAGAATGGCACTACTATAAGAAACCAAAAGAATTTTGTTATTCATGTTTCCAAGATTAATAACTGGGATAAATCAATGCTACTGAAAGCAAAGTGATGTAAACTTAAGTTTCCGTGATAAATGTCAATATTCACTTTAAAAATTCAATTGAGTATGTGTGATATTGTGTGTTAGTTGATTACAAATTTAAAGAAAATCAAATGTGTGGATTTATATAACTCAGCTATTTATAAGGAATTAAAGCAGGAAATCTCTCACTAAGGTAGCCTATTATTCTAGTTTAGACACACTACACAGCATGATTTTTGTTCAGCACAAGAATTTATGGAGGAATAAAACCTTGATGAATGTCAAAGCTATGCCTTTATTATATCCTTGGACTTTTGTGACAGATTAGAAAGAAACACAGTTTCTACTAAGTCACTGTGGTCATCAGTTGTCCAGACTTCATTTATCCTTATGACCTTAAAATATACTACATTTCATAGACTAACAAATATGCCAAGTGCTTACCATGTGTCTGTAGAGCCAGTTGTTAAAGAATTGAATTACGAAGCTCCGTCCTTTCTTAAAATTTCAGACAAATTTTCCACGTGATGGAGAGACAATAAAATCATGAAAGACTCAGATCTCCCCAACTCTTGTACTTGCATGTTTTACCCCTATTTTTCTCCCTACCTTTTCTCCTTTATCTCATCTTTGTTATTTAAACCTTAAGTTTCATTTCTTTTCATTTTTCTATAACTATTATACCTTTCAGGTTCTATTTCTTCCTTCATGTTTTTACACTGGGGAGATACTATGATATTTACACATGTGGGTCTGGTTTATTTCACTCATGAATATAATATCTAGTTGAATCTATATATCTATGAAGGCTTTGAGTTTGTCTTTCTTTATAGCTTAGTAATAATTCATCATATAAAATTAGCACGTCTTTTCATCCATTCCTCAGCTGATTTTGTTGTTTACAAGATTTGCATATGAGTGCACATATATCAATATGATATGATGTTTCAGTTCTTTTGGGAAAATACCCAGAACAGAGTAACTAGATTGAATGGGATTCCAATTTTAGTTTTTTGAGGGGTCTCCACACTGATTTCCATAGTGGTTGTAGCAGATTACATTTCCACCAGCAGGGGAAAAGGGTTCCTTTTAACCCACAGCCTTTCCAGAATTTACTATTAGTTGATTTCTTTATGATAGCCATTTTTTTTTCTGGATGAGGTGGCATCTCAATGTTGTTACAATTTGCATTTCTTCAATGGTCAGTGATGTGGAGTAGTTTTCAGGTATTTATTTGGGTTTTGTATTTCTTTCTCTGAGAAGTGTATATTCACCTCAGGTGCTAGTTTTTGGATTGGGTCTTTAAGTTTTGGGGTCTTAAATTGTTTTTAGTTATTTATACATTCTAGATAGAAGATCTTTATCTGAATTATTATTTGTTAAGAATTTTTTTCCAAATTTGCAGGTTGTCTTTTTTCTTTTGTGGGTGATTTCTTTTGCTGCTCAGAAACTTAGATTCTCCGAAGTATTTTGCATGCAAACAGATTTTTATTGATGAACTGTTTGACTATCCTACATCTTTAAGGTGTTTACCATTCCAGGAGAATGGAAAAGAAAGTAGATGTTCACATAATTTCTATTCATGTTTCTTTTTTAATGTTTAGATCTTTAATTCATTTTCAATTTATCTTAGTGCATGTCAATAGAAACAGGTTCAGTTTTAGTTTTTGACATGTGGACAGCCAGTTATTCCAGCACCAATTGTTTTTTGTTTTTTTTTTAATTTTATTAATTTTAATAAAGAAATAACAATGAGACAGTTTCAAAACATGTTAGTAGGACAGCCACAATAATTAATACAAAGCAAATTGTTGTCCTCATAGTAGTTGCTCAGAGTACAAGATGCAGACATGATAACTTCTAAACACTGTTAGTACAAATCTTTCCTTTCATTGAACTAAGAGAAAATAGCTGTATGTATAGTCCAATAGCCCATAACAGTAGTGGGTTATCATCAGAACTGTCAATGTTGCAAGCTGCTGACTTGAGCCTTTTACAGCTCAGCATCTTAATGTGGCTTATTTTTACACATTGTGGTTGAAATTTTCTACTGGATAGTTAAGACCGAGTTAAAGCAAGACCTATATAACAAGATAGCATGCCTTTTGTATCTGACAAGTTCAGTCAAATCACCACAGAATTTATCTTGAAACCATGTACAGTGTTTTATAGAACTTTCGTCAGTGTCAGACATCTGGATGAGTCACAGCCACTGATTGACCACTGTGTTCTCTGTGAAAGCCTGAGAGAATGTTTTCTCTCTAGGTAACTCTTCTTAGGCACACTAAACATCATCAATCCCTTACTTCTGTGGCCCCATAATCTCCTTGACCAAAAATTTGAGATACCACTGAGTTATAGGATGTTACAGTACAGATTCTCTTATGTCCTGATACCTCACTGACTTAGAGGGCTTAGGGCCAAAATATTGGCTATCCTTGTAGTCCTTCTTTTACTCTGATTTATTGGTCTGCAAACTTAAATTGTTAACCCTCCAGAAGAGAAGCTTAGTGATACTATTACCCTATAACATAGGAAATTGAGCCTACCATCACTGTCTTTTTGAATATCAAATGCCTTAGACTTAACATGGAACTGGTATTTTCCATCATTCATTAATATTCTAATAATTACAATATTATTTTAGAGTGCGATTAAAAACCATTACACATTTTACACAGAAATTTAGAAATCTAATCATGTACAAAATTGTAGCAGATCAGTCCTAGGTCCAGCACGATTTGTTAAAGAAGCTTTCTTCAAGTGAATATGTTTGGCCCCTTTGTCAAAAGAAAATAGCTGAGTGTGTTTATAGTTGTATCTGCATCTTCTAATCTGTTCCATTGATCCATAGGTCTGTTGTTTTTTGTTTGTTTTGTTGTGCTGTGTTTTTTGCCAGTACCATGTTGATTTTAATACTGTAGCTTTGTAGTATAATTTCAAATCAAGGATTGTAATGCCTCTGGCCTTGCATTTGTTGTCCAGGACTGACTTTGCTATTCTAGGTCTTTTCTGGTTCCAAATAAATTTTAGGAATGTTTCTTCCAGATCTGTGTGGTATGCTGCTGGTATTTTTATGAGAATTGCATTAAATTTGTGTAACAATTTTGGGAGTATGCTGGCTTTTACAATGTTGGTTCTTTCTATCCAGGAGCAAGGAATGTCTTTACATTTTCTGAAATCCTCTTCAGTCTCTTTTTTTTCAGAGTACCATAATTTTCATTGTAAAGATCTTTTAATTCCTCAGTTAAATTATTTGTAGGTATTTCTTTTTTGTCTTTGGATGCTACTGTGAAGTGGATTAATTTTTCTAATTTCTCTATCAGTGTATGTGTTACCTGTGTAGAGAAATGCTATTGATTTTTGGGTATTAATTTGTAACTTGCAATGCTGGTAAATTTGTTTATTAATTCTAGAAGCTTGTTGTTGGAATTTTTTGGTCTTACAAGTAGAGTATCATATCAACTGCAAATAGTGATAGTTTAATTTCTTCATTACCTATTATTCCTTTTATTTTTCTCTCTTCTCTAATGGCTCTAACTAATGTATCCAGAACTATATTTAATGGGAATGGTGATCAAGAACATCCTTGTCTTGTACCAGATTTGAGAGTAAAAGATTGCAGATTTTCTCCATTTGGAATGATGTTAGCTGTTGGATTGTCATAGATGGCTTTTATGAGGTTGAGGTATAGGCTATCTATTCCAGTTTTCTGTAGGGCTTTGAACATGAATGAGCATTGGACTTTGTCAAAAGCCTTGACTGCATCAATTGAGATGATCATGTGGTTTTTGGTATTGGCTCTATTGATATAGTTTATTACATTTTTAGATTTGTGTATGTGGAATCATCCTGAATTTATGAGATGAATCCTACGTGGTCAAGGTGTCCAACCTTCATGAAGATTTTCTATATTCTCTTTGTTAAGATTTTATTGATTTTTTGCATCTATCTTAAAGAAGGAGATTGGTCTTTAGTTTTCTTTTTCGGTTGAATCTTTTGCTGGTTTTGGTATCAGTATGATGTTTGCCTCTAGGAATAATTTTGGGAGTACTTCCTTTTAATTTTGTTGAAGAGTTTGAAGAGTATGGGTATTAAATCATCTCTAAATTTCTTATAGCATTCAGCTATGAATTGATCTGGACCTGGGCTTTTATTTGTCAGTAATATTTTTTGGTTTTTTTTTTTTTAAAGGATCTACAGAGTGTTGAGGGTCTCACTACTAGATTGGACCCATAGTGATCTGCCTGTTTATGGCCTCCCAAGAGCTGAGATTATAGGCACATGCCACCATGCCCAGTCTCATTTGCCATCTCAGCATGCCTTGGGGACACGGCCAGTACAGAAGGTCCAGAGATGGAACTCCTGGCCACTGTACCTACTTGCAGGCACATTAATCCACTGAACTATTGGCTGGCACTTTCATTTTTTTTAAATTACATTTTCAATTTCATTGGCTGATATTGGGTTTTCAGAGTTCTTATATCTTCTTGATTCAGTTTTGGTAATTTGTACCTTTCTAGGATTCTGTCCATTTCTTCTGTGTCTTCAATTCTGTGTGAGTACATATTCTCAAAGTAGCTATTGATGATCTGGTGAATTTCCACAAAGTCTTCAGTACTTTTGCTTTTTCATTCTTTATTGCTTTAATTTCAGTTTTTTTCTTTCCTCTTTTTGATGGGGTTAGCTGTGGGTTTATCAATCTTATTTAAACTTTCAAAGAATCATTTTTTGGTTCATTAGTTGTTTGTATTGATTTCTTTGTCTCAGTGACATTAATTTCTGCTCTAATCTTTATGATTTGTGCCCATCTTCAGGGTTTGGGCTTTGTTTGCCTTTCTTTTTTCTAGAAGCTTGAGATGCAGCACTAGGGTGTTTGTTCCTGCTCTGTTTTCCTAATGAGTGAGTTCACCACTATAAATTTCCCTTTAAGAACTACATCCCTCAAATTCTGGCAAGTTGGGATTGAATTTCCATTGGATTGTAGATATTGTTTAATCTCTTGTTTGATTTTATCTGTAACCCATTTGTTGCTGAGGAGGTCACTATTTAATTTCCACAGGTTTATAGGTGTTTTGTGGTTTCTTTTGTCATTAATTTCTAGTTTCATTGCACTGTGATCAGATAATATACATGGGATAATTTCTGTTTTCTTGCATACACTTAAGCATGACCTATGAACTAGTATGTGGTCTATAGAAAATGTTCCATATGCAGCTAAAAAGAATGTGTATTCAGATATTGTTGGCTGGAACACTCTGTGTATGTACACTAAATCCATTTGTTCAAAGATTTGTTTCAGTTCTGCTCCTCTTTGCTAATGCTTTGTCTGTTGGAACTATATTTTTTTTAAAATAAAGTGGTGTTAAGGTCCCCCATTAAGATTATAATAAGAGATGTTAACTTTTTCATGTCCATTAAAATTTTTCTTATATAGATGTATGTTCCTGTATTTGGTGCATACATATTTATGACTGTTATTTCTTCCTGTATTTTTCCTCTGATCAATATATAGTGGCCATCTTTATTTTGTTGGATCATTCTTTGTTTGAAGTTCAGATTTTCTGCAAAAATATTACTACCGATCGTTTTTGTGAGGTCCTGGGACATGTAGTGTTATTTTCCATCTTTTGACTCAGTTTATGAAATTTTTTTATGAGTTAAATGTTTTTCTTGTATACAGCATATTGTTGGATTCTGTTCTTAATCCACTCTGCCAATCTATTTCTTTTACTTGGTGAATTAAGTCTATTCACATTGATGGTTATAATTGATATATATTGACTCGTGTTTGTCATGATTTTTTTTTTTTTCCTGTTGTTGGTTATCTGGTTTTTTCCTGTGCTTAATTGTTTGCCCCATTTGGCAGGTTCCTTGTATTCTCATTCTTGGACTTATAGTCATTTTGATCCATTTCTAGAATATATTTTAGTATTCTGTGTCGAGTTGGCTTGGTCAGCATGAAATTCTTTAGTTGTTCTTTATTGTGGAAGTATTTCATGTCTCCATTAAACTGGAAAAAGAGTTTTTCAGGGCGTATCAGCTAGGGTTGAAATTTGTATTCTTGTAGGACTTGAAATACTCTGCTCCAAGCTCTTCTTGCTTTGATGGTTTTTGAGGAAAAATATGCCGTTATTCTGATGAGTTTTACTTTAAATCTGATTTGTTTCCTTTCTGTAGCAGCTGTTAGTATGCTGTTCCTGTGCTGAATTTCTGGGATTTTGATTATTATATTCCTGGGTGTGCTTTTGATTGGCTTCATATTATTTGGAGTTCTATATGCCTCAGTTAACTGAACATTCAATTATTTTCCCATATTTGAGAAGCTTTCTGCTATTATTTCTAATTGTACTCTCTGTATATCATTTGTGTTGACTCATTCTATCTCATTTATGAGCATCAGTCCTACGTTGTTCATGTTTGCCTTGTCTTACAGCTGTTGAATTATTTTTTACCTAGATCATAATTGTTTTTAAGAGATCATTCCTTACCTCTCACTAGCTGTAACAGTGTTTTCAAGTTCTGAAAGACTATATTCACTTTCATTCAGATGGTTTTGCCATCCTTTATTTTTTAATCTTCTGAGTGTCTCTTTGAATCTGCTTCATGCATTTTATTTATTTCTATATTTCTCATTCAAGTTTTCTATCATTTTTCTATTTTCCTCTTTTTTATATATCAATGTCTTCTTTAGAAGTTCTTAATAACTTTTTCATTGTAGTTATCATTTCTTTTTTCACTTGAGTAGCATTGTTTTTTTTTTGTTTGTTTGTTTGTTTGGTTTTGTTTTTAACCAGGGATGGAACTCAGAACCTTGTGATTGCCAGGCAAGCACTTATTCAGTTATACCACTGAGCTATCTCTTCAGCCCTTTTTCTTTCTTTTTTGATGGTACCACGGATTGAACTCAGGACCCTGCACTTTCCAGGCAGGCACTTATTCTACTGAGCTATCTCCCTGGCCCTTACTTGGAAGGTTCATATTTCTTTTGGAAGATTATTTCTGATCTGATTTCCTCTG
>PVKN010036684.1:0-11390 GCA_004027915.1 Capromys pilorides | reverse complement strand
TAATTAAGCTTGTGTATCAGACATATCTCACTTAACAATGTGCTTTCAAGTTATATGCATTTCCCTAGGCAGGGGGGCCTCAAATTTAATTTTCCTTATGACAGCATGGAACTCCAGTTTCCTTATTCCTTATTGATGGACATCTACACTGCTTCCAGGATGTACCTATTATAAATTGTGCTGCTATAAACATACATGCATCCCTGGAAAATCATGATTTTTAACTCTTTGGGGAAGGTATTTAGAAAGAAGAAGTGTTCCGAGGTACACACACTCAGGACCCCCCTCCTGTCCTTCTCTCAGACAGGAGCTTTCTTTCCATCAATAAATATGTTCTAAGAAAGAAAGAAAGAAAGTGACAGTGAGGTTAAGAGGAATTTCTATTTTTAGTTTTTCTGATGGAAAGGTAAACGCTTATGTATCATTCAGAGTTCAGTCCCTAGTAGTTGAAAGGTTGACTCAATCAGATCCAAGGGCTTAGGAAATATAATAAGTTAAGCAAAGCCCCTGAATTCACTACTGATGGACTTTATAGCACAAGAGTAACTTTTATTTCAGAAAGTTTGTTGTTTTTCTTGAGTCTCCCTGGACTTGGTTGGTCGTCTCTACAATTCACTGAGTTTGAAATAACAATCTTGCCTCTCTCCCTCCTAATCCAGTGACTTTCTCTTTATAGATGAGAAGCCTTTTGCTGTGGAAGACACTTATTTACTGTGTCCAGCACCTATCTTAAAAGAAGTTGGCATGTAAGTTTCCACCAACAACTTAATTGTTCAGTTAAGGAGGAAAGAGGAGATGGAACAGACAGTGAAAAAAGAAAACATGTTTCTCCTTTATCAAAATAGTCTTTTCTCTAATTTCCCCCCAGAATAGTGGTGCTGGTACCTACAGTGAGCCAGATAAGTTATTTACAGGCACCACATAAGTGTTACGTTGAATCTCTTTTCATCTTTCCCAGTTCCTGGTGAACAGACATCCCTATTACACAGGCATGAAGACTATGGCCAAAAGCATTGGAGTGGCTTTCTCACGGTCACACAGAGTAGTCTGTGGGGAGAGACTGGGCTCAGTTCCAGCTCTGCTTGACTTAATCATAACTACTTTCTAGAAAGTTCTCACATATTACTTCATCCCATCATAATTACTGTCCCACTAGATGATTGTTACCAACTCCCTAGAGACAGGGAAACCCAGCAAGGAGGCCTGGAAAGGTAAGATGAGGCCTCAGTGAGCTCATGACCAAGACCCCAGACTCATACTTATAATGTTCCCCTCAGTGTTCCTCCCCAGAGCAATGGGTGGTCAAAGTTCCCTGAACTAACTTAGGACAAATGGTTCATGCTTTTATAATAAATGTTCCTGAGATGTAATCGAACTAACTCAACAGAAGAAAGAGAAGTACCACCCTGAACAAAAAGGCAGAACATCAAGCTCACAGTCTGCCCACTTTGCCCCATTAACCAGGACCACTTCTTAGGAGTATTTTGTCCCACTGCTATGTGACAAGTCAGTTAAATACAAGCGGGCTGCGCCCATTCGGTGCAAGGTGTTGCAATGCAAGGAGGTCTGAATGCCTTACCTTGTCACTCAGCCTGCCACGTCCTGTTGTCTCTCTGAATGTGAGAAGCGAGCAGTCAAAGCTGTCTTCCATGGTTTCCAAGGAGAAGCTGAGGCCTTACAGGGAAGAATCGGCAGTCTCAAGGGTAGTCAGGAGCAGACCTCAAAAGGGACCTACGTGTCTAGCTGTGGGCCTGTTACTCATCACACATCATGTTGAGTGTCTGGTTCTCTCATTGTCATTGCAGGAAGGCAGCACTCCAGGTCAGCATGAATGACGGGCTCTCGTTCATCTCCAGCTCTGTCATCATCACCACCACACACTGTGTAAGTCCGAGGCTTTCCATGCCCTGAAGCCTCTTTATCAGCATTATTGAGCACTTTTCTCAAATACCAATCTTCTCCAAACACCAGACCCTGCCAAGTTCTCTGGTTCTTCTTTCTGTTGACTGACTGGGATCCCCAGCACTGCTGAGCCAGTCGGTAGCTATGCTGGGCTTGTATCAGAAACCGCTGCGTCAGCTCCTTCAGACCCCCACTTTCTGATGTTGAGGGAAACCTTGAATGCACTGGTCTGCAGATAGTAAGATGGGCTACATCTGTGCAGTGTTGAAAGAGGGGCCTGGACAGAGTGGACTTAAGAGAGAATGGGCAGAAGAACTGGACAGTGTACTCAGAAAATGCTCTTAGGGTTCCTCCCTGAAAGTAGGCAAGAAAATGAACAATGGCTGGAAGCAGGACAGAGAACCTTTTATTTAGGATAGGAGAACTGAAATTTATTTGTTATTGTGGGAATAATCCAGAGGGAATGGAAAGTTGATGGAGGGGGCGCTTCATGTTAGGGATGGGGGAGAAAGAGTGATGACCACTTCCTCCCCGCCACCTCTCAGATACCCTTCTCTGGATCCTTCCTGTTAAGGTGCTGTTACTTCAGGTTACCTATGAGATCTCCGGGGGAGCTTTTGAAAGACACTGGAGCCAGGATCTCTAGCATGAGGCCTGGCCTTGGTGGCTCGGAGGCCTGTCTGGGTGCTTGTGGTGTGCAGCCTCAGTAGTGGCCAGTGACTCAGGGCCCAGCTTGTCAGGGGCAGTCAGGCTTGGTTCATGAAGGAACTCAACCTCTAACATGAGCGTTTGCATGCAGGCATTGTTGGGATATGCCGTTTCTGTAACCACTTGTACTTTCTCTCATGGAATGTCCTAACAACTAAGGTATTTGGCCTGCTGGTCAGCTTAGGTAGTTGCAAAGGTAACTTCCTGAGTGGCTTCTGGAAGACACCTCCACAACTGGAATTGTGTACTTACTACCACTATAAGTGAATAAGTAATAGTAGCATGCCCTGCTGCCAGGTAAAATAAAGGTATGTTATCTCATAAGTGAACAGGCAAACAGATTTTCTTGAAAGCTGGGTAAGCCTGTATTATGGAGAAAAGACCAAAGTTGTCATGGGGAAAGTGTCAACACTGAAAAATGCCCATATCTCCAACATCTGGTCAACCTTTAAGTTTGGATACCTGATCAGGACACCTTCTAAAGCTTTCTTAGCCACGAATGTTGGAACCAATATTTAATTGCTATAATCCTAGCATTTGAGAGGCTGAGGCAGAAGGATCCACTGCCTGAACTGCAACATGAGACACTCTCAAAAAAAAAAAAAAAATTCTTAATGTATATAGAAGCAGTGAAATTTCTGTTTTTTGTTTTGTTTTGTTTTGTTTGCTTACCTGCCAGCTTTAGACAAGGTCTTCTTATATAGCCCAGGATGACCTTGAACTCTCTGCAATTCTCCGGCCTCAACCTCCCTAGTACTGGGGATATAAACATGTGCCACCATGCTCAGCAAGGCAGTAAAATTTCTTCAGGTTTGCCCTGCCTCATTCTTTTGGAAATTGACTTTTGGAACCTGCCACACTGCAGGAAATTGTTAAAATATTCCAAATCTAATAACTTCATTCCAGATTCCTCCCAGCTTTTGAGTGGACCAACAGTGTGGACCTGCATTTCTCATTATGTCTGACTATACCACAGAGAAATACTCACTGCCCTTGAACCACAGTAGGAAGTGGGAAAGGGAAATGTCTTAGGACTAACCCTGTGGTATGGCAAATGCAGGGCTAAAAACTTAAATCTAGGCCTCTAAGTAAAGGAAGAAAGTGTTTCCCTATCAATGCATTGCAAAATTAAAGAATTCCCAAAAAAGTCTATTGCGTCTTTCCAACTCACTCCAGCCCCCACTTACATCTTGTATTGCCATCATCCAGTTGCAGATCGCAGGTTTTTTGTCAGTTGCCCCTTGGTTAAGGCTGTGTTTTCTATATTCTTCACTATTCCCTTTTCATTTATGAATACTGTATTAGTTTACAAGAAAAAAAAAATCTTGTAACTACACTAAAATTTAAGATCCAAATCTATTCATTCTACAAATACCCAATGATTACAATGTGCTGTGCACTGTCCTGGGATACATCGCAGAACACAGCAGTGAGCAATCTGAAGAGCAGGTAGAGGCAGACAGGGAACAGTAAACACAACAAAAGATAACATATGTGACCAGAAAGATAGAGCAGAGTAAGAGGGATTGGTACCACTTAAGTAGGTGGGTTCCAAAGTGAATAGGGTAGTGAACACACTGACATATGGCATTTGAGCAAAGAGAAAATTAAATTGATCATGAGACTACAGAAGAATAGAAGAGGGCAGAATGTTCCAGACTAAGAGCCCCATTGCTGAGACCCTAAAATTCCCTGGTGCACAAGGAAGGGCAAGAAGTCCAGCTGTCAGTCCCTGGACCAAAGTACATGAAGGTAACAGCAAAAAGGAAGCTAACTGGAGAACTCAGGGCCTTGAAAGATGGGCTTTTGAGCAGAGGAACCACCTGGTCTGACTTACGTTTCAGCACTCTGGCTGCTGAAAAGGCCTAAAAGTAGACAAGAAGCAAGAAAGGAAGCAATGTGACTAATTAGGATGGTTCAGGCAAGAGGTGGTGGTGGCTTAAATCAAGAGAAGCCAATGGAGTTGGACAGACGTGGTCAGAGTCAGGCATAATTTTTAAATAGAGCTAAGAAATTTCTGGAAGCCTTGGCCATGGTTTTAGAGCAGGAGATGAGTCCAGAGCAGTCCTGAGAGTTGAGCCTCTGGGTTCTGATGATGGACTTGTGCTCAGCTGACAGGCAAGAGGGAGACTGAAGGAAGAAGTCTGTGGCTGAGAGAAAACATCAGAGCATCCATTTCCCTGCTCACTATTTGTATAACCTTGGCCGTGTGATTTAGTCCTTTTGTGTTTCTGTCTCTTAACTAGTAAAACTAAGATGCTAATGGTTTAAGTCTCCTACAGAATTGTGAACATTAAGTGACAAATGGTATGTAAAAGACACAGCCTAAGTCCTGGAGGGGAATGAGTGTTCAATACATCTTAGTTTTTTGTTATTGTTGTTGTGGGTTTGTTTGTTTGTTTTTAATACTAAAAGCTTACTCAAGTGTTTTGAACTAACTGGAGACTCTTCCTCACACTTGGGCTCTTCAATTCAGAGTTCCATTATACCAAAGAAGACAACAAAGGAGCTTCTCTGAAACAATTTGGATCTTTTAGGGTCCACATCTGTCATTCAACCAACCTTAAATAACTAGAAGGGTCCAGAAAAGACCAGAATCTCCCAGGCAAAGAAACTTGTTTCCAAATTCCAATCCAAAAACTAGGCCGTAGGCTGTCAAAGGCTGAAACTGTCCCTGGGCAAAACAGAGGTGGAGGTGGAAGGCATGGTCATGCAGAAAATGAAGTAAGGTCTTGGACTTGTTTTCGTTTGGAAGACAAGGTTTTTAGATCAAAAATGATCTCCTGGACCTGAATAAAGGCTTAGTCTTGTCAATACCAGTCACAGCCTGCCCAGTGCATCACCTGCAACCAAAACTCACTTTAAAATATGTAGCTGAGACTTTTCTCACTTTATTTGGTGCCCATTTGGACCACTGTGTCACAAGCTTTCAAAATCCATGGTGAATACTTTTGTCCCTGCCAGAAGTAGAAATTCCATGAAGTCTTACAGGAAAGAGCTTTTTCCATCCAAGAGCTAAAAGATTTCCTATACAAATGGTAAACTGTGTTGAGCTCCATGACTATAGAAAATGGTCAGACATCCAGAGGCCGTGCCCACCAGTACATTCAGTAGACTCCATCTCTGTGGTCTTAGCTCCCTCCTCTACTTTCCTGGCTTCTGCTATATGTTGAGATAAATACTGATGGAAAGAACATATAAGAAAACCTATACTCATAACAGCAAAGCAAGCAAAGATTAATGCTTTAAAGAACTTTTCTACAGACTTCTTTTAAGTAAATAATTTACTTTTCTGTAATTTCCCAGCCTAAAAGAGCACAAAATTCAAGGAATCTTTCCACAAGTATTTCTTGGACTCCTACTGTGCCTCCTACAAGGTTGCTCTTAGACAGTTGAATCCAACGAACCTACAAAAGAGTGTGTGATAAAGAACAAGATCATGTGAGTCAGGTACAAATGCTGTAGGATTTCAGAGAGGGGAGGGAGGAGTGGAGCCAGAAAGAATCATGAGATCTCCACGGATGAGCTACTAGCTGAGTGATGATTTGGGGGATGGTAATTGTAGCTGAAGAAGTGAAAAGAGGCAATTTCCTTAAAAAAACCAACAAGGGCTGGTTGGTTTTCAAAACCTAGAAATGCCTCTGGTGTAGTTTGTCCACATTTCCCTAGAACAGTGACTCTGTTACTTCTTTTCCTTTCATTTTGTATAAAACTCTTGTGCCTTATGAGTGAGAACTATGTCTCAAGTTGGCCGTTTCTTCCCTTTTAGGAGGTACACCCTACTGGCTTGGTCTTGGTCACCTCATATGTGACAGTGAGGCACAGCTGGTGCTGATTGCTCTTAACTATGATCAGGACTTGATTTATATTAGTTTCCAGATTGGAAAAATCATAATCTACAAAAGAAAAATGCAGATCTAAAGTTAGACATAAGGTTCCAAAATCAACACTATATGAGTGGGGAACCCTGTCTTTAGCCCTGTCTTTTCCCTCTAATTTATTTAGAAGCAGCTTGGCTTCAGAAGGTAACAAGGTTAAATAAATTTGAGAAGACCCAGTGACTTCACTGTTCATACAAACTCTTTCTAAATGAAGAGAAAACTGAACAAATACCTATTAGACTCATTCAAGGAAGAACCACTGCACTGTGATTAGAGCATCGTGGAAGAATTAATGCAGAAGAGTGAGGCAAAAACCAGGAGTTCATATCCCAGCCCCATCACTTTCTAGGCTGATCTCGGGCAAGTTAACTCAACCTGCCTCAGAACCTGCCTTGCATGATTAAAATAAAGATTAAAGATTAATTATAGACTTGATGCTCATAATAACCTATCAAGAAATGACAGCTACTTATTAGTCTGTTGACCTCATTCCCTTTCCTTGCCAAGTAAAGATCTACTGTTCCATTAAAAGATTGGCTATACATGCCCTTTGATTTATAATAGGTTATTTTTCTCTTGAATAAGAGGCATGCTTCCTTTTGAGTGCATGATAATCCTGGATTTTATGGTAAAACTTTGAAGATATTACTTGCAGAATAACTGCAGGAAGAAAATACCAACAAGTCGGCTTCCCTGATAACTCAAAGAACTCGGGATGCTTTGAAAATGTATAAAATTAATTGTTTACTAAATACTTGAATGAATAAAATTGAGTGTTTACTAAAATGGATAAAAGGAAGTATCTACTGAAATGAATTCATTATTATCTCAAAAAATCTTATGATTTCCAGAATATTCTATCACACTGAACATATTTAGAGACCTTCATCAGGGCAGGCACCATTTCATACAGATGAAATCCATACCCTTGAAGTCTGCACAGCTGACTCCCTCACCTCATCATGCTTTTAGATGAGGGTTGGCTCTCTGTGGGCATGCACCTGCTATCAACTTGCTTCCTGAAGAGTTTTCAACCACCTTATCCTTCAGAGCTTCAGGGACCTGACTGTTCTTCCCCCACCGGGTGGTACTTTCCCATAAACATTTGTGTTGAGAGATTGTGTGCATCTGTGCACATCTACCTGTGTGGAACAACAAAGACTGAGAGACACAACCCTGTGTCCCACACTGAGAAGGAATGGACTGACCCAACGTGCTAACATTGTGATAGTCAAAAAACTGAAGAATCAAAATTTTTGGTGGAAAGCCTAGATTCTGCATTTTAATAAGCTTTCCAAGTAAATCTTAAGCATTCAGGCTCACCTAACTCTCACCATTGTGCTCACCTAGATCTAATTTGTCCTCCACAGAGTTTAATAAAAAAAGTCATTAAAATTCATTTAAGATAAATGAATTATTCTCTTGCCTCACTCCTAACCCTAGTCACATAAGAGCTCCAGGATTTTAAATTTAGAAACCTCTCTGTATGTCCTTTCTTTTGAAACCCCATTTCTGACTAAAAAGAAGAATTCGCCGTAAAGAATATATTTAGCTCAATATGATCAGATAAGGAAACTTCTTGCTTTTGTGCTGTCAGGCAAAGACTAAAATTTTTTCTTTCCAAATTCTCCCTTTCCATATTCCAAGTCTCTCCATGTCCTTTTGTCATATCAAACCCTGGTGAGTCACAGACTTGCACTCATTTGTTGCAAGAAGAAAGAGCCCAGGTGTGGGCAGCGTTAATCCTGTCACTTCCTAGATGCTGATATCTCTCAAGAAGGTGGGCCTCCAGGGGGCCAAGTAGCTGAGAACTTTGAAAACCACTGGAGGCAGGGAAAAGAGCGCACAACTATTGGAAAGAGCAAGTGCTTCTGGCACAGCAGAGCTCATATTCTTCTTGAGGAAAAAGATACCATGTTTTATCTCTGTAACCCAGCCCTGGCACAAAGTCTACACATAGTAGTTATTCAGAAAAGGACCAATGATTGAGTGTATGAATGAATGGGCTCCATCAAAGTTCATACTGAGACTATGATAGCACCTGCTGGTGGCACAGGAAGGGAGTTAGAATGAGGTAAAATAAGAAAAGGAGGCTCTAAGCAGGTTAGAGGGTAGTCCTCTGAAGAGGATGGCCAACAATACAACTTTGATATCCAAGGAGGTTGAACATAATGCGAGAGGGCCTTGGCCAAGTGAGACCCTGCTACCTGTAGCCATAGGCAGGGCAATCATCAGAGACCTCTTCAGAAGAGAACCAGACCTTTTAAACTCCTGCCAAGGATGCAGACCCAGAAAAAGGTTCCAGAAGTTACCCAATGAACTAGATCAGGATCCAGCACAGTCCCCTAATGTATGAGGGTCTGCAGCCCAAGGCTAGAAGCCAGGCAGAACCATAAGGATTGATAGAATGGAGATCACTGTAGAAAAGACACACAGGGACATCAGCATGGCCGGAGCTCACCCCAGGATATCAGAAACTTAGGCTACACCGGCACAGCTAATCTGGACACCACTGGCCAAGGTTGAAGGGATACAGTCTGCTTTGGTGAGGGTTGATTCAGAGGGATACACTAGAGTCCCCTGTGGAAGTTATGCTAGCTACAGGTAAGAAGGAGGGTGCAGAGCGAAGGCAGAGGCAGACAGCTCTCTAGAAAACATGACTGCCCTTGCCAAAATTTCTTTCATTTAGCCAGCCTGACAGGGAGTGGATCCAGTAGCCTTTTAGAGTGGCAATCTCACCTTTCAACATAGTAAAAGACATTATTGTGCACTCATTAGTGAATGTAGGAATCAATAAAAGACTTTTTTTCTTATATTTCTTTTTAGGAAAACAGGCCATCAATAAACTTCAGGTTTTCTTTTCTTTTTCTTTTTCTTTTTTTTTTTAAGATCAACTGGTAGTAACATTCCTCTACTGTTTCTCAGTATTGGGAAATAGCCCCAAAGGAAGAGAGGCCATGTCAGACAGCCAACTGAAGAGAGCAGGGCCAGGGCACACACGCGGACATTCCTCCATGCATCTCTGTGTTGCTGTAGCCTAAGTTTCCCAACAACTGCCACTTCCTATCCAGCTATCTTCCATACTCACTGCTGTTCTCACTCACGAAGCCATATAAGCAGCAAAGATAAGAAACATCTGAACAAAGAGAAGAGACCTCGCCTTGAAGAAGGCTTAGGTGGCAAACTGGACTTGGAGCCAGAGGAAGTGATCCAAACAAGGCACCAGTGTTATTCTAAGAGGATGCTTCCACCGCTTATAGGTTCCAACTGTAGTAACTGTAACAAAATAGCAGTAATTTGGATGCTGCTAATTTATAAGCTTGGTCATTTGGGGAAGGACTAGGCCGCAGTTTACTTTTCCATGATTTGGGCTGAGGGAACTTAGGGCCCACACTGACCTATCCACAGCCGTGGAGCTACAGGTGAATTAGAGCTTCATACTAGCCCTAGGAAAAAGATGGCCAGGTGTACACTTTCCATTGCTCTAACTATAGCTGATTTGTCCTTTGAAATGTATGGCACAACAAAACACAAGGAAAAAACAAGTTGGAAATGGAAAATGGAAATAAGCACAGGCTTTGAATTCAGATCAGTGTGGCTGAATGTCTCTGTTACACTATTTACTGGATGTGAATTTACATGGAAATGATTCACTTACAATAGCTGGCATGGAACTAGGTCCACAGGAGATGCTCCTTTTAGTTTTCTTGCACCGTTGTAATCTCTATAAGATAAGCACAGGGTATGCTTTCTAATGACATTCTGACTTCTGCTTGAATTAACTGAAGTGTAGTGTCTAAAGCTAAGGAGGTAACTGGACCTCTTGACAAAATCTCCATTTGAGTATTATGTTCCATGCCAAGGACCGTCTCTAGGAAGAGCCTAGAGAACTGGAAGGTATGAGAAATTAACAAATGTGGTGTGTTGTGTAGAGTACAGATGTGGTGCTTTTTAGCTCAGAGACATAGTTACATAGAGGCAGCATCCAAGGCTGCTTGCAGATGGGTGTATCTGCACCTTATCATCGCAATTGTATAAATTATTTGTTACAGAGAACCAACGAGTGGAATAGGCTGAGGTGTTTGGTTTCTGGCATGGCTTTTAAACAAGTCTTTCTACCTGGGTTTTCCAGGTGGGAGTCAGCTCCCTGTTACTGTTGCATTCGTGCTTGCAAAACTGCGTAAATTCATTGGATAGGCAAAGAACTAGAATCCTGCAAGTCTGATTATAGACCTAGGAGTATACGAGCAGAGGAGCAGAGTAGAGGACATGACTATTAAAAACAGTATAACAAGTGAATTTGGCTTTCACATTCTGAAAATAAATGTGAGGGACCTCTGTTGCTGATACTGGAAGCAGTTTCTCCTAGTGCAGCTCACACTGGCCAACTTTCACCTAATACAAGTCAGATCACATTTCGGGTCAGAGTGTCTAAAACTTCTCTTGAGAATAATATATTTTCAAGGAATTTTAATATGTACTCCTTCACTTGTAAACAATTGTTAGACCAGTCATAAATTGTTCTTCTCTGTTTATTAATCAATCTTAGTAGAGTCATACAAAATTCAAGTTTAAAAAAAAAAAAAAGCAATCACCTGGTGCTTTTATTATCGTTTAAACCAGATAGCCTATACTATCATTAGAAAGGGCAAAAGACCACAGGAATATCAGAATGCTGAATTCAGTTCTCAAATATTGTTATGAATGAAAATAAAAGCAGTTGGTCAACTCCTCTATTTTTCTAACCCTTACATGCATAAAAATATGTTACAATATTTTTTGGAAGATTCGTGGGGATGTTTTTCTTGGATATTTGAACAGTTGACTTCTCAATATTTTTATCTCTAAGCATTTTAAAGAATGTTTGCCCCAAGTTTAAAATTTCATTGTTTTGAAAGT
>PVKN010036683.1:0-11405 GCA_004027915.1 Capromys pilorides | reverse complement strand
AAAAAAAAAAAAGCACCAAAGTCCACAGGAGAAAATTCCCCTGAACCAAACATGAACCAGAAAATGTGCCCTGACTCAAATTACACTCGGTTCTCTAGAGGTTCTAATCTAACGGTCTATCGTGGTGTCAAGAGCTGCTTTCCAGCCTTCTCAGAGACAGGAGCACACAATCCTTTAATCCAGGCAGGAGGTGAGGGCCAGCGAGTGATCTGGGGCAGAGGCCACTGATACATGGAGAATAAGGTCTGAGCTCAGACCCCGACAGGCAGCAACCGCAGTGTTCAGGAGGCTGAGTGTGTGCACACACAGGAGCAGCTCTGCAGGGATGCTGAGCTGCAGGCTGCATGGGTACCAAAGATATATCCTCAGGGCCTTGGAATGAGAGCAGGCAGACATCTGTGCATACAGAGAATTCCGTGCAGCCAGAGGCAAACAGGCTTGACTTTCCCTGGAGCTATTTTTAGGGAAAACTTTTATCCTCTCTATGAACACACTGCAGGACTAGGTCACATTAAGTACATGTGTGCACACATGCATATGAGTGTGTGCCTCTGTACTTCTAGGTGCAGAACCCAGGCCTTTGAGCTCCCAGCAGTCTCTCGCTCCAACTAGAGCTGCATTTTAGGCTTGACCATCATTGCAAACACTCAGCTTCTTGACCATTCAGTTCTTTAAGTAGATAAGGGAAGATGAAGTGCCACCAGACAATAGCACCAATGTGGGAAGAAAGACGCATGGAGGGTAATTTCTCCAGAAAATGACTTTCCTTCTTTCTAATCCCCTCCCTCATTGAGATCAGAGTCAGAGACCCAGGCAATTTCAGGCCATTCAAATGATTCTGTGGCTCAAATGACATTTTAGGTAGCAAATCACCAAGGTGTCTGTCCCTCCTCATGCGACCTGCTCTCCTCCCAGGAGGCCAGCTCCCCATGGCTACTCCTCCAAATGACCATAATAAACTCAGTGGACCTCACCAAGCTGCACTTCCCTTTAGGAGTCAGAAAACACAGATCAATACACAAGGCAGAAGCACTTAGACGCTGTTCATAAAACCTCCTGTGCAAATGGCAGGAACAGTCCCACGCCAAGCGGATGCAGCATCACCCTACCCTGGGAGCCACTGGTTGCAGGAAGAGACAGGAGCAAAATGACAGCCATAGAAAACTGATGAGAGCATCAATCAAAAGTCAATCAGGTAACAACAGGACAGCATCACTGCCCTGTTTGCTTAAAATGCCATGAGTGACAGGCTTAACATAAAAATCACACAGGGGTCTAAAGGAGGTCAGTGGCCCACGTGTATATCAGTGTCTGGACAAGGTGTTCAGTGTCTCTTGCCCACCAGAGACTGGAGAGGTACTTCCTCTGACTCAGTAGCTTAAGGGTCACAAAGGCCACTGTAAGTCTCTAGAAGTCCCCTCGGGAAAGCTGAGCAGATATGGGGGAACATCATCAGGCAACCACATGGGAGGTACATGGGAGGACATCAGCCAGAATTTCCAGTTATCCTGAGAAGAAATCAAACAAACACACAAATGCAATGCTCTAAAGACCAAGGGAGAAAGAACACTGAGTGCTAGGGCAGGCGCCCCTGTAATCTATGTTTGAGGGGTTCCTAGCACCTGATGCACAGCCTCTCTCCAAATCGCTTTCAGCAACAAGTTTCTAAAATGGCACTCCTTTTCCCTGAGAGTGCTTAGTCATGCTGCCACTCTGACCCAAGAACTCCTTCCAAAGAGCCTGCGGAGGGGAGCAGAGCGGGGTCTGAGAGACTGCAGCCACTGCGGCGGCGGCGGCGGCGGCGGCGGCGGCGGCTTAGCAGCAGCAGCAGCCTTGGTGCAGCACAGCGCAGGCAGGCCACGGGCGCCGCCTGGGCCCCACCTCCTCCCACACACTCACCATCAGCAGGCTGAGCGCAGAGTCGGGCACCAGCTGCACTGCCATGGTCTCCGATTCCCATGCACAAACGCTCCTGCCGACTCAGATGCCTAGGCATCCACAGCCACCTCCAGCGAACCAGCCAGCAATCCAGGCTCACGGTGCAAAAGCCTCAAGGTGAAGGCAGGCCATGTTCCCACGGGGTGGGGGGTGGGGGGATGTTGGAAAGATGGGATGAATCTGTGCTTAGGAGAGAAGGAAAAAAAAAAAGGAAAATAGGAAGCTGCAGGTATTTAAGGGTGAGCCCTGCCTGGCTTCTCTAAGATACGCAACATGGAAACCACATTAAATACAAATGCAGAAGCTTAGAACACAGCATTTTAAACTGCTACTTTACCCTATGCAAAAATGCTTCTTTTAACTGACAATTAAAATAAAACATTTCCTCTTGCAAATACATCAACCAGCCCGCACAACCCCCTCTCTCTGCGTCTCTCAGCAATTCTGCTGCATAAACATTCTGAATGTCACAACCTACCGCTTGCAATCTGGCCAGAGGCTTCCTTCCTGCAGAAAGGTGTGTCCCTTTTGCAAAATCCAGGGTCTGGGAGGAGACAGCTGAGTCTGACCAGGAGGCACCAGGCAGTCACTGGAGATCAGCAGATGTCTTCATATCACCAAGGAGAAAGTCACTTGTGAATTGACCTCGTCTGCCTTCCCCAAATCTACTTTTCCTTTCCAGGTAGACTGGCAAGGTCAGTTCCCCAAAAGGGTAACATACTTAAAAGAAACATGGACTACCACTGCCTGTTCTGTTAGCATTCTCAGCTCTCTGCTTGTACCAGAAGTACGCAGGCAGCACAGACACCCTCTACCTCTCCCTCACTCCCTCCTCCCTCCCTCTCTCTTTTCCCTTCCCTCTCGTCTCTGCACAGGGCTGCCTGGTAAGAATTTTGAAGGATCCTCCCTGGCTCTGGGAGGGACAGCATAGGAGATTAACATGTTGGAAAGGAAGGGATGCTGCTTAGGACAAAAAGGCAAATTAGCCTCGAAAATCAAATCATGGAGCATTTTCTCTGGGAGATGTCAATAGGAAAAAAAAAAAAAAGATGAAGGAAACCTGCCCAGTCTTATTATATGAGTGGCTCAAATAGCTTCCCAGAGTCAATGATTTAAGAAACTCATGACATCTCTTTTTTCCAAGCACTGCCAAGTTTGTATCCTCTCAGAAATGCATAATTCCAACCAAGAATGTTGATTATTGATATGTACACATATGTTTTTGTGTCCTTTTATGATTTCTTCCCCCTTCACTCACCTGCTACAATGACTCCAAAAAAGATATGACATTAACTGGACAGTGTGAAAGGTAGGAGGATTTGTAAATGAGAAGCTGGGGGGGAAGAGACCAATGGCCTTGAAATGTCCCCGTATACAGGGAGAGCTGTGGCTCCTAGATGCTTTATACTTTTAAAAGAGTTTATTTGATCATCATAGGGCCTGGCACAGAGGAAGTTCTAAAAATGTTCACTGAGTGGATGAGACGATTCTTTGCTCATGGCTTCTCCTGCGGGGACACGATGACCTTGCAGCCTGCCTCTGTTGACTGCCTAGATTCTGCTGCATCGCCCTCCAGAGACCCCAAGCTACTCCGTGAGATCAGGTACCTGGAGACTCACCGTGAAGTTGCAGTACCTGTGGCCTTGCCTAGAGCTCCGAGCAAGTTTCACACAAACTGAGGGCTTTGTAACAGAGCTCAAAAGCAATTATAAGTATTTTAAAAATAGTTACAGTGATTTAAGAAACACACTCACTTAAACACACTGATTTAACAAACTTAACCCTAACCAAACTTGTAGGTAGACTTCTGGCTGAATTTGGCTAGTATTTGTGGAAGGCCTACTCTGTACCTGTGTCTCCCTCCGAGGACCTCCTAATCTAGTCAGTGTGTGACCTCTATGGAAGCATCACTGATGATACCAGATGTGACAAACACTAAAGTGGCTAAAAGCAAATCCTTTGGCTAGCAAGGTAATAGAAGAGCTTACTTTGACTTTCAAGAACACAGTAGAATTTGTGAAATCTGAGGAATAGCAGAGCAGCCTCTTACATGACTCATTTTTAATATTCTACATGGGCTGCATATTTTGAAAATATAGAACGGCCATGTGGGAGGTATCACAGGTGGTAGGTGTGGCTGGAGGGAACAGCTTCAGGTTGGGAAAGTCAGGACACTCACAGGTGGGGCAGGCCCTATGGAATGACTGTCACCACATACCCTGCCTCTCTCAGTACTTTTCTTATGCTTTCTTTGTGCTTGGAAACACCTCACCCATTTCTACCTGAGTGGCAGCCCAGATTCCCTCAAAAACAAAGCCTGCAGCAGGTTTCTTACGTGAAGGTCCTTTCAGAAGGCCAACAGAGCACACTGGGTAAGTGACGCAAGGATGGAATGAGACTGGGCACAAGTGGGTCATGTCCACAGAGCTCAGTAGTGGGTCAGGGCTCTGGCCAGGCGTGGAAGCCCCGTTCTTGGCGCAGCCCACCAAGGAGTGGACGGGGTGGGAGCTAATGGCCTAGTACTGCCATGGCTCTTGAGAGTCAAATGGACCCCACCAGAGGTGAACTTGCTATACTTCAGGCCTGGGTTACCTACAACTCAAGCAGCCATGAGAGAGGTTGTGTCTGAGCCTAGAAGTTGAAGGAAAATCTACAGGCTCTGAGAGCCCATTAGACAGGAGCAGAGCACTGGAGTCTTGAGTCCTCTTCCTTGTGCATGTGTCGTCAACCACCACAAAGCCTGACTGTGCTCTGGAAGAGGTAGGGACAGCTGGAAGTGCTCGGGGCTGAGTGACAATGGCAGTAGCTAGTCTCTCAAAGAACCAAGGATCCCAGGGGCCACATGTGGCTGGGAAAATCTAGAAGTAAATAAATCGAGTCTGCTAAAAGTATTATGTTCATATAACTTCCAGCATCTAAAAGTATATGCTTCCATGAAATGTTTCCTGATACTTCTCATTTGGGCATTCACATTTGCTTTGTTGATACGATTTTTAAGCTAATTCTTAAAATGATAGTCACTGTCTTGTCTCCACCGGAGAGGAGAGGAACCGCTGATGTCCAAATCAAGTTCCTGTGTTTACTCCTGCAGCTCTACGTACCAGGCATGAACAGGCGTCCGCACCCAGTGACACGAAGGTGAGAAGCACTGGGATGCTAAAGCATTAGACACTAAGGGAAAGGGTCATGACATCACCCCAAGGCAAGGGGGAAATGGGAGCTTGGGAGGAGAAGGAACGGCCCACAGAAAGCAGTCAGAGGAGAGCCCTAGAGTTCTCATGGAGCAACGAACCTTGAAACCAAGCTGCAAGGAATTGCAAAGCAGTTTGTGGGAAAGAGGAGTTCACTTGTATGAAGTAGACCCTTATCAGAAAGCAGAAAATGAGGTGCCCAGTACTTTGAAGAACAGGAAAGCAAGAAGCGTCACGGAAGGTGTTAGGCACAGAGGTTCTCTCCTCTCAGGAATCTCACACCATCCTTGGCTAAGTTGGGGGCCAGGAAAGCGCCATAAGCAGCCTATTTCAGTGCAGCTCCTCCCGAGAGCCACTCTCATGAGGGGAGTCCATTATCGCACCTAGCAAAAGCCATCATGAAAAAAGGACCCTTCAAAAACTTGTCTGTATTTAGTATGAACTGATGTTAAGACATCGGCCCCGGGCTCATTCACTGCTGCCTGGGTAAACTGCCCTCTGTGAGAGACTTTTCTCAGAATTTAGTGTTAGGAAAATATCTATGCTCCTGCGGCAACTTGGGTAATGGTGGGCTTGGCCTCTGAATCCCCACCGCACCATTTTAGTCTTGAAAATGTGACTCTCTAGGCTGTCGTGTGTTCTATGGTCCAGGGCAAGTATGGCAAAGATGATGTGAAATCTACAGAACATATTATTGATGATGCCTTTTGTTAAGTCACACGTAATAGGCATTCAATAACAGTGCACGTCAATCCCCCTTCCACTCTGATAATAATAACTCTAATTACAAGCAGTTGGCACATTTGATGGCCAGAATGCCCAAAGTCTAATTTTACTTTCACTTGAAGCAGATAGTACTATAGTTGGCACATATATTATCACTTTCTTCATTTTTCTTGACCTTATTTTTTCTTTTAATTCATATAGCATTACTCTTATTTAATAGGCCTTTTTGTCAATAAGCCATCTGAAATTCATTTTTGGAAAGAGAGAAGACATAAATCATTCTCAAATATATAAACTGCTCTCCAAAAATCTGGCATGCTGTGAAATATTTTTCAGCTATTAAAATGGCAATCGTGAAACTAGTTAGAAATACAGCAAATGTCTGAAATGTGTTTATTTGTCCATAAATGATACATATATCCTAACCACAATCATGTAAATATTTTTATTTTAAGAAGAGATAAAGGAGGGGGCTGGGGAAATAGCTCAGTAAAATAAGCATTTGCCAGGCAAGGGCAAGGGCCTGAGTTCAATCCCCACTCCCACATAAACACATACAGACACATACACACACACACACACACACACACACACACACACACACACACAGAAGAAGTAAAGGAACTTCTGCTTAAATTCCAGGCAGAGTGACAAGGAGCAGAGTTACCCTCCCAAAAGAGATTTTAAAAAATCATACAAAATGCAGACAGGCTCACAAAGCAGAGCAGAAGAGGGGAGCAGAACAAGGGAAAAAGGCACAGAAAGAACCTGAGAGACCTTCAAGTGTCCCTAAGCATCTAACTGAGGACCTTATCACCTAAGAAAGCACCCAGAGCCAGCACTGCTTGCATGGCGAGGGTCCCCAGAGATCTGAATGGAAAAGCTCAGCCCTGGGTGGCAGAGCTGTAGATGCCATGGGGCTTTCAAAGATGGGGTCTACGCCATCCTCACATCCTCAGAGAGGGAAGTAGAAACCTGGGATAGATGACTGTCCACCTGTTCTCTCTCAGGTGCCCACTCACACTCTCCACTTCCCTTTTTCTCTCCTCTATTCCCTCCCTCCAGTTCAAGATGCTCCTATAGGACCTTCTGCCAAAACAAAAACTTCCAAAGCTTAGAGCTCAGTAAGTCCCTGTTGGGCTCCTAAGCAGTCTGTCAATATTTCTTCAGAGCGATGGGAAGTGACTGGTACGTCTAGTGCCCTACATCTAGGGAAAGGCTTTATCAGAGGATCAGAAGGAAAGGAAACCCGTGTTTACACAGGACCACAATGTGCCTGTCCTGACCTACCAGACTACAAAACCTCATAAATCAAATGCATTAGAAGAATCCTCAGAAGGCTCTTGCTTCTATTTTAAGGAATAAACAGCCATAGATTGATCACCACCCTGAACCTGCCTAACCAGTCTGAAACCTATAAGGATTAAACAGTCTCCATACAACCTAGCTATATCCCAAAACAAACTTAAAGGACATTTATAGAAATATAAAATACTGTGCTTCCAGGAAAGTAAAATTTACAGTGTGTAACCTTTAATTAAAATGACTGGCTATGGAAAGAGGACATAATTAGCAAATTGAAAATAATCCAAAATACAGATGTTAGAGCCAGCAGAAAATAGCAATAAAATAGTTATTGTGATTATATTCAATGTGTTCAAAAAATTAAGCAGAGACATAAAAAATAAAAATTTTAAAACAAAATGAGCATTAGTGCTATGGGACAATGTGATGCAACCTAATGAATGTATGATTTTGTCCTGGAAAAGAGGGCAACACAGAAAATATAGTTGAATAATGACCCAAAATTCCTAAAGCTCCACACATGCTGAATAAACTGTAAGCTTAGTAAACATGAAGAAAGTAAACAGCACAACATAATCAAATTTGTCAATATTATTGATAAAGAGAATATTGTGAAAGTGACCAGAGGACAAATATGTGAGTCATACAAAGGGACAAAAATAAGGGTGATGATTGATTTCTTGTTTAAATAATGTAAGCAAGCATATATTGAAGCAATACTCTCATTAAAAAAAATTAAGAGATGTCAATAGAAGCTTCTAGACCACAAAAATATATTTTAGAAATAAAATAAAAACCTTCTCCACACAGAAGTTTTTAACTTATAAACTCTTCGAAACAGAAATTTATAAGAAGCAAACAGATTAGAAAAAAAGTAAAACTTTCCACAAAGAAAAATATAGACCCAAATGACTTCCCAGGCGAAGCCCAGCAAACATTTAAGGGAGAAATAATGTCAAATTTTATAAATTCTTGAGAACATTAAAAAAAAAAATTCTGAATTCACTTAAAAAAACCCTTACCAAAAAAATATAAAAATTTAAACCAATACCCACCAGAGAATAAGACTCAGTATGAATAAGATGTCAATGGCTAATTGACCTATAGATTTAATAGATTCTCAGTCAATATCCCATCTGACTTTATTGTAGAAACTGACAAGCTGAGTATACAATTCACATGGAAATGAAACGAACACAGAAGAGTCAGAATAACTTTGAAAATACTGTAGAACTAATGCTCCTGGTATCACTGCTCACCACAGCCAGATGCAGAAAAGCACAAAACGTGTGTCTGTGCCCTGGAGACCCAAAGGATCCTGTCGAGGGCTTGGAGCATGGCAATGTCCTGTGCAAGTCCATACCAGGGAGAGGAAGGGTCCAAGAGCAGACGCCGAAGGAAGGATCTGCGCCGGAAAGGCCCAAGGGCCAGGGCCGGAAGCCGAAGTGTCTGTGCCAAAAGGCTGAGGGACCTGCACTGGAAGCCGGGAGCCGATGTCCACGGCGGAGATGAGGACTGAGGCTCCCTTAAAGAAAAGAGGCAGCCAAAGCCACCCCCAGAACACCCCAACAACAAAGGTGTTCCAAGGAAGATCATTTGAAATCCGTGCCTCCCATTCTCCTCTTGTATTACTCATTAAGCCTTCCCCAGTGAATCCTCTATGTCCAGAGCTATGCTGACTCTACTCAGCTGGGCGGTCTCCCTCAAGTTGAAAATTAGTCAGTTAATTACAACACTACCTAGACTTATTATAAAACTATGATGACCACCAAGGTGATATTCTAATAAAAATAGGCAAATAGCAAAATGGAATTGAGCGTTCACAAAGAGACCCATATATACAGAGACAGTGATTTTTGATAAAGTTACAAAAGCAACACTACAGAGAAAGGATAATTTTTTCAACAAATGGGGTTGAAACAATAGGGTATTCATATGCAGAGGCAAGAGTTTAACCTATATCTTACAGCATATGCAAATTTAACTGAAAATATGTCATACATCTAACTGTTCAATTAATACGGTAAGACTCATAGATGAATCATAAAGGGCTTTATGCTGCTCTTTATGCTGCTGTGTAAAGCCCATCTCTTGGATAGTACACCAAAATCACATACCACCGAAGCATAGCTAATAGAGTTGGACTTCATCAAGTTAAAAGTTCTGCTCTTTGAAAGCCACTGTTAAGATTAAAAATATAACCTATACATTAATAGGAAATTGTTTCAAAGCATGTGTACCTATGTATTAAGAAACCAGTCTAATGAAAGTGTGCCCAATGCTTGAATAAACACCTCCTTAAGACTATGTGTGTGGCACACACCACATCAAAAGGTGAGCAACAGCCTTAGACATTAGCCAACGGGTAAAGTAAAATTATCTGGAGCCACCACAACATGCTATTGTTTGAGATTACAATGAAAAAAAGTCCCCCATATCAAGCCAGGCAGCATGCAAAGACCTGATGATCAGAAACTCAATCCTGTACTCACCTTGCCCACCTTGGAAAAGAGCTCAGCAGTTTCTTAAAAAGTTAAACATACCAGCTAATGGCAGATAAAGGGCAGTTTAGATCCACACTTGTACATAAATCTTTATGGTGGTTTTATTTGCAACAATGGAATCGCAAAAACCTCCATGGGTGGGTCAACTGTATACTGGGTGTCCATATAATGGGATCCTATTCATCAGGAAGAAGGAATAGAGCACTAATACATACCACAACACAAACGCAAGAACATTTATGCTAAACGGAAGAAATCAGATGGAAAAGGCCATATCTTGCTTATTCCCTTGACAGGAAATGTCAGGAAGACAAAGCTGTAGACAGCTAAGGGTCATCTGCACCAAGGGGCACCAGCTGCCTGGAGAGCGGTGGTGGGAGCGCTCCAGTGCAGCCCAGTTCTCAACAGGAATTACAAAGAAGCAAATTGTCACCTTATCACGGGTGAAATGTATGAGGTTAAAGTGCTTCTGTGAAAGTGGATTTTACCAGCTTTGAATGCAGACTATCAATAGTGAACAACATGGATGAATCTCAAAATACTTACATGGATTACAAGACAAATGGGAAAAATACATGCTGTAGGACTTCACTGGTACAGAATTCCAGACGATTCAAACTTGAATATCGTGACAGAGGGTAGGCCAGGGTTCCAGGGTTCCAGGGTTCCAGGGTTCCAGGGTTCCAGGGGAAGGTGCAGGGGGCGGGGGGCAAAATGCAAGGTAGTTGCACTACTAGTTTCTCTTAATTCATTGAAAAGAAAGTGCTAATATCCTTGGTGAATTTATATGCCTGTATCTTATAGTCCGATTAACTATGCTAAGCATAACAATACTAATGTATTAACTATTGTTATTCTCCTATTATGTTGTTTTGAAATTTTGTTTCACATTTTCCATAAAAAAATAGAAATTAGGGTGACAGAGATACTCACTGTCGGCCTGTGGTGAGGGGCTTGTGTGCATACACAGGCTTGTGCCAGTGTGAGCTTTAAATATGTGCGGCCGATGACTTGGCTTAGTTCTAGCCCAATAAAGCCATTTTTGAAAAGTGATATGAATATGATAATTATGAAAAATAAAATTAGTTCTGTTAGAACAGTGGGATTGAATGATACTTTTCATTTCAAAAATTTTTAATTTGTCATTGCATTATATTATCAGTAACTAAGACAACTATGTTCTTAGAAATAGTTTATTGCTTAAATAAAAAGGAAGGCGTGGGGGGAGGGGGCCAGGGTAAAGAGAAGGTGACCCCTCTGCTCCTGCAGGTGGAGGATTCTGAGGCCCAGCCCAAGCCAGTGGGCGGGAAGGATTTGTGGATCCCGCAGAGCCAAGAAGATGCACGCTATATAGGGGCTTACTGCTCTAAACAAGAGGGCTGCCTGTTCCCAAGAGGTGGGGGCAACTTAAAAATGCGCCAGGAGTTGGGGAAACAGAGGCATAGGCAGAGGACTCTGGAGTGGGCGACGAGGGGGACTTGAGTGACCTTCGTCAGGTACTGACCTCCAGGGAGGTTCTGCTTCTTTCCGCTCCCGCTCTGCCTTCACCATGGCAACGGCACGCCCTGCCCTGCTTCCTGCCAGACAGGCTCACAGAGGGCTCCAGAGTGCCTCTGCAGGTGGTCCCTGGGCTGCTGGACACAAGCAGCCCTTGAGCCCTGAGCAAGGGGAAGGCCCCGAGGGTGCGCTCCCTCCTATTGGTCCAAGGTCTGACGCCGCCTTGTGCTGGAGGCAGCTTACC
>PVKN010036682.1:0-11380 GCA_004027915.1 Capromys pilorides | reverse complement strand
AAGTTTTGTTTCCATTTTTCCTCTCATTCTCTTTGTTTCCTTGTCTCGTTTTTTCCCTTCCCTACTCACTCTACCGTTCTCCTTCCCACTTGACCATTTTCTTCCCAACCACCCATATCTACATACAGTTTGGTCCTTCTTTACCCTTTTGGCTTTTCATACCAGAGAAATAATGCAGCATTTAAACATGTGCCCAATTTATTTTATAAAAGTTTATGGTCTCACGGTGCACCTATTTAGCTAGAAATCTCTCAAGTTTATCCCTCCTTAAGGCAGAGTAGTACTCTATTGTATTAAAAAAAAAAACAGAAACATTTTTTTCCATTCATTGGTTTCTGGGCATTTGGGCTGTTTCCAACATTTTGCTATTGTAGATGGAACCACTATAATCATGGGGGACCATGTATCATTATGATATGATGCTTTTAATTCTTTTGGGAAGATACAAAGAAGGGGAACAGCTAGATTCAATGGAACTTTTAATTTTAAATTTGTGATGAATTTTCAGACTGATTTCCACAATGGTTACACCAGTCTACAGACCTAACAATAGTGGAGACGTCTTCCTTTTCTCTCACAGTCTCAGCAGCATTTGTTATTGATTGATTTCTTTATAATAGCCATTCTTTCTGGGGTGAGATAGAAGCTCTGTTATTTTGCTCAGCATCTTTGAAATGACCAGTCATGCTAAACATTTTTAATATATTTATTTGTCATTTCTACTTTTTCATCTGAGAAGAGTCTATTCATTTTACATGTTCATTTTTGGAATGAGTTTTTAACATTTGGAGATATTGAAGTTCTGAATTCTTTATATAGTCTAGATCTTAGTCTTTTGTCTGTAGGACATCTGGCAAAATGTTTTCCACCTGTGGGTTATCTCTTCACTCTATCAGTGGTTTCCTTTGCTTTGCAAAGTCTTTTCTATAGAATGAGATCCCAGTTGTTGATTTTTTGTGATGGATCCTGAGCAATCAGGGTTTTGTTCATAAAGTCTTTGCCTACCCCAGTGTCTTCAAGAGTTCTATCTATTCTATCTTCCACCAGATTTAGTATTTCTGTTTTAATACTTAGTTATTTGATCCAATTTGAGTTTAGTTAAAGTTTAGTATGGTGAAAGATATAGGTCTAGTTTTAATCTTTGGCATGTGGAAAGCTCGTCTTTTCAGCCCAGTGAAGTTGTTTAATTCTTTTATAAAATATAAACTGGATGAGTATGTTTAGGATTGTTTTTGCACTTTCTCATCTGTACTACTGACACTCAGGTCTTTTGTTGTTGTTGTTGGTTGTGGTGGTGGTGGTGGTGTTTATTTGTGTGTGTGGTTCTTTTTCCAGTACCATGCTGTTTTAATCACAGTATCTTTGTAGTATAATTTAAAGTTAGGCACTGTGTTCATGCATACCTTGGCTTTGTTGCCCAGAATTGCTTTTGCCATTCTAGGTCTCTTTCAGTTCCAATTTTAAGTTTGTTTTCCCTAATTCTGAGAACTATGTTATTGATATTTTGATTGGAAATGTATCACATTTGTATAACAATTTTGGAAGCCTAACCATTTCATTATATTGGTTCTTCTTGCCCAAGAACAATGGACATCTTTCCATTTTCTGATATCCTTTTAAATCTTTTTCATACTTTAGTTTCCAATGTAAAAGTCCCTTGATAGATTTTTTCCTGGTATTTCATTTTTGAGGATGCTATTATGAATTGTATTTCCTTAGTTCATCTCTCAACAAGCCTGTTAGTGGTGTACAGGAATGCTGTTACTTTTAAGAGCTGACTCCATATACAGCTACACTACTGAATTTGGCTACTAAATCTAGAAGTATTTGGTGGAGTTTTGAGGCCTTCTGTGTAGAGGGTTATGTCTTTTGCAAAGAGTGATAATTTAACTTCTTCATTTCCTATCATTATTCATTTTATTTCTTTTTCTTATGTAATTTGCTCTGGATAGTTTCCAAAATTATGTTGAAGAATAATGGTAATGATGGGCATCTTTGTCTTCTTTCTGAGTTTAGACGGAGAACTTTCAGTTCTTGTCCATTTAGTATGATGCTAGCAGTTGGCTTGTCATAAGTGAACTTTATTTCATTGAAATGAAGGCCATCTATTCTAATTTTCTGTACATTTTTTATCATAAATGAGAGTTGGACTTCATTAAATACTTTTTCTCCATCTATTAAGATGATCACATGTTTTTTGTCCTTGTCTCTGTTAATATTGTGTATTGCATTTATTGATTTTCATATGCTGCACCATCCCTGAATTCCGGCATGACTCCTATTTGATTGTGGTATATGATTGATTATTTGCTACATTCTGTTTACTGCATCTTACTGAGGATATTTGCATCTATATTTTTGAGGGAGAGGGGCCTGTAGTTCTCTGTTTTCATTGACTTCTTCTCTGGTTTTGGTATCAGAGAAATGCTTGTTTCCAGGGATGAATTTGGAAGCATTCAACGTCATTAAATATTTGAACTGTGGTGGCATTGAGTCTTCTCTAAATTTCTTGTAGAATTCAGCAGTGAATCAGTCAATACCTGGACTTTCCTTTTGTTGGTAGGATATTAATTATATCCTCATTTTATTGAGTGATATTGGTTTATCTAGAACTTTCATATCTTCTTGATTTAACTTTGTAACTTCTTATGTATCTAAGAATTTGTCCATTTTTTTTTTTTTTGTTTTGTTTTCAGTTTTATTCGAATACAGATTCTTTTTTTAAAATGTATTTTGTGCAGAGTCTCACTATGCAGCTCGGGCTTGAAGTGATCCTTCTGTTTTCAGCTTCCCCAGCACTGGGATTACAGGCATGCACCACTATACCTGAACCTGGTTGCCAGCTCAGCATGCCTGAGGACAGGGTTGGTGCAATATGTGGTGCCTAAGATTGAACCCTAGTCCCTGCACTTGCCTAAGCAAGTTCTTAGTCTACTGAGCTATCTTGCCAACACTTAGAATACAGATTCTTAAAGTAGGTACTGATGATTGTATCAGTCAGTGCTTCGCTAGAGAAACAAATATGATGCAAGATACACAAATGTATAAGAAATTATCAAATGGGCTTATGATGGTCAGCAACAGAGTGGATGAGGAAAGTGTAGAGAGTGTGTGCACAATGGCAAAGGAAAGTTTGCATGGAAAATCTGGAGAAGTTTTCAGCCAAAAGTCTGAAATTCATGGCAATCACTTGTGCAAGTCTGTATTAGATGGTCAATGGGTCTGTGACTGGAGGGTGAAGAGTTTGTAACAAAAGGCTGAAGAGTCTAAGGCAGAGGCTGAAGAGTTTGTGCTAGAACCAGGGTGATGACATCCATGCTGAAGATTAAGACTGGAGCTCTTCAGAAGAGCAGAAGCAAATCTGTCCTTCCTTATTTCAACTTTGTATCATCCAAGTGAGAAGCTGCCCCAGGGGTTGGGAGTCCTCTACACTCTAGGCTGTAGAATTGCTGAGCCTACTTAGTTACATTTCTAAACTTCCCAAGTTGACACAGTCAATCAGACATTACCATTATAATGGATCTGTACCAGATTTGTTGTGATTTCACTCTGCTCATTATTAATTGCATGGATCTGAGTCTTTTCTTGATAAGATTGGCTAAAGCTTTGTCCATTTTATTTAATCTTTCAAAGAACCATCTGTTCAATTAATTGATTCTTTGTATTGTTTCCTTGGTCTCATTGCCTTAATTTTTGCTCTGATCTTTATAACTTCCTTATTCATAAAAACTTTGGGCTTTCTCTTCTTTTTCTAAAAGCTTGATATTCAACATGAAGTTATTTGTCAAGCCAGGAGTAGTGGTGCTTGCCTATAATTCCACCTCTCTGGAGGCTGAGGCAAGAGGGTTGCAGTGAGTTCAAGATCAATCTGAGCTACATACCAAGACTATCTCAAAAAATCAACATTAAGTTGTTTATTTGATCTTGCTCTGTTTTTTTCTGATATGGGAATTTATTACTATAACTTTCCCTCATGGGATTTCTTTCACCACATCCATAAGTTCCAATATGTTGTTGTGTTATTGTTTAGTTATATAAACTGTCTTATTTCTTCTTTAATTTTGTCCATACTCATTGGTTGTTCAGGAGGGTGCTATTTAATTTCTATGTGTTTATAAGTTTTTGTGGGTTTAAGGATTAACTTCTGATTTGTTGTACTATGGTCTGATAATATGCATTGTATAATTTCAGTTCTTTTGCATTCACTTAAGCATGTTTCTTGAGTGAATATATAGTCTATTTTGAAGATATCCCATGTATGGCTGAAAGAAATGTAAATTCTGATGTTATGGGGTAGAACACTGTGGACATCTACTAAGTCTATAGTCTCAAAAGTCTAGTTCAGTTCTGATATTTCTTTGTTGAATATTTTTTGGTCTAGTGGATTTGTCTTTTTGTGACAGTGGGGCACTAAGGTCCTTCATTACAAGTGCCTTAGTGCTTGTTTGATTTTTCATGTCTGTTAATGTTATATAGTTGGGATGTGGTTTGGATCCATATATATTTATAATTGCTATCTCTTCCTCTTGCATTGTTCCCTTTACAAGCATGTAGGGACCTTTTCCTCCTCTACTGACCAGTCTTTTGATTTATAATTCACTTTGTCTGAAAATAAAGTAGCTACCCTAGAGTGCCCTGGGTGACTTCAGCAAATGAGTTTCCATCTGAGAAGAGTGTATTAGGGGTCCTCTACTTTCTGCCACAGTACCCATTTGTCTAGGAACATTTGTGAGGAAGTTTGCAAACTTCACAGTGACATTTCTGTCTTTGTTTCAGTCCCTACATTTGATTTGTCAGCCAATATAACAAAGCCTCATTTTTAGAAAGAGGCAAGCTGTGTTATGATCTCCAACCTGCTTAGTCAATATAGGTATAAAAATGATAGTATCTCTTCACACCATTTCTAAATGGATCAAGCATGTGGTGCCAATAAAAGCACTCTATAAACTAGGTCAATACTTAACAATAAAAATTTCTAACTTCTATAAAAGAAAAAAAATCAATTTTCATTTGCTACCATTGCTGAGACATCTTAGTTGTATGTGGCTCACTTTATACTTTTGTGCTCTGGTTTAGATCTTGCTATCCTGGACAAGTTTATATGCTGAAGGTTTGATCTGGAACCCTTGGTGCTACCTGGAGGTGGGGGGAAGTTCAATCACTGAGGGTGCACTCCCAGAAGGATGGGCAGGCTTCTGGACTCTCGCCCTCTCTGCTTCGAGTTACCATGAGATAGACAGGAGCCTCCCGCCATATGCATCTGCTATCATGGACTGCCTGATCACAAGCACAAAAGCAATGGTGACAGTTTTAGAAACTCCTAAAACTGTGAGCCAGAGTAAACCTCTTCTGCCAGGCGTGGTGGCACACACCTGTAATCCCAGTACTTGGGAGGCTGAGGCAGGAGGATTGGTGTGAGTTTGAGACCAGCCTGGGCTACAAAAGTGAGCTCAAGGCCAGCCTGAACTGCATAACGAGACCCTGTCTCAAAAAGACCAAAATAGATAAATAAATAAATAAATTAATTTAATTTAATTAAATTTAAAAGAAAAAAAAAACATCTTCCTCTTGATAGATTTATTTTCTGGGCCATTTGGAATAGAACAAAAAGCCTGCAAGCACACATTCCTTGTTTGTTCCTCTTAAATCCTCACAAGTCTTAAGTTAGGACAGTAAACAAGTATAAGTGGGATAGAACACTGTTGTTAGCCTCTGAAGCTTATAAAATAACTCATAAATCAGTTAATGTTAATTTAAGCATGCCAAGTGCTCATTATGAGCCAGAAACTATTCTGGATTAAGGAAAAAAGGATTTTTATTTAACCCTCATAATGCCCATGTGAAATCAGTTCTATTCTAGTCTCTAGAGTATACAGGAAGAAACGGAGGTTAACCAAAGTCAGGTCTCCTATCTAGGTCACAGTGTAGGTCAAAGGTCGAGCTGGAGCTTGGAGTCAGTGCTGTTGGGCTTGAGAGGTCTACGTGGGGCTGGTGAGATGGCTCAGCTGTCTAAAGCACATGCATAGGCAAGCTTAGGCAACCGCAGGGACCGTGGTTTGAACCCCGGCACCATATGCTGCACCAGCCCCACTCCTAGGGCCGTCTGAGTAGGCCATAAAAAAAAAAGAGGTCTCTTTGTCATGTTTGGGTCACCTGTGGTGGATGGAGGAGCCACAGGGATGAAGCAGTGACCACAGATTCTAAGTAGATTATGTGTAGAAAGATTTATTTCCAAAAAGCTTTTTATGAATACTACAGCAATAAAACTATGAAAAATGGAAAAGGATTCGAATATTACCTTTCATTAGAGCCAGTCAAATAGTTCAGTTTGATTCCTGGGCCTACCATGCTGCCTCCCCAGGTGCTGTGAGACGGCAATTGATACTGGGTGTGGTGGTGCGCCTATAATCCCAGCTCTTGGGAGACTGTAAACAGGCGAATCACTATAAATCTGACCTAGTAGTGCAACTCTGAACACCCTGTAGACGCTTCCCTGAAATACAAACAGAGCAAAACAAAAAACAAATATCACCTTCCATTCATTCTCTTACTTATTTCCTTTTTCTCTTGTTCATTTATTCTTGATTCACTTTTGTATCAATAAACAAGTAAGCACCTTCTTAACCCCTCCCCTTCAGAACAAAATTTTACCGTTTTATTGCTACAGCAGATGTAAAATAGTACAAAAGTAGACTGGGGCCAATCTCCCTCCTTACCCAGTTGTCCAAGTGAATACAAAATTAGAGAAATAAGTTTATATGTAGCTTACGTACACTCTAGTCTGTCTTTTTTATTTTGCAGATGAGGCAACTGGGATGCAAGCGCCTTGGATAACTTGGTTATTCAATCAGCTCCAACATGTTTTCACACATTCATAAAATCTGAACATCCTTAGTTATAAATGACATGCAAATAAGGTGTCAGGAAATCTGAGGTTATAGATTTGCCTGTTAACACAAAGCCTTTGCCTGAAACATTCAGGGAAATGGACAGTTCAAGCAACTAATTTTGTCTCAGTCCTGGAAGGGACCAGAAAATAGTCATCATCCACCTTCCTTCCAGTAAGGGGATTCCAGGGACAAACTGGATGTATTGGATGACCGGGTCCCTTCCGCCTCCCTGACAGATCACCGCAAGGAAGCTGAGCTCAGCACCGGGATACTGCAGCCCGCAGTCTCAGGTGTCGCTGGGCCGCGCTCCTTGAGTGCAGAGCGATGCTTGTATTAACGGACAGAAATACCAGGCCATTCTCCTGTGGCCCTGGATCTTCCCTCGTCATGGGGGCCTGAAGGTGGGGCCAGAAGCTTGCGTGTCATCCTCTGGGCATGTCGTCTGTGCCCTGGGTGACTTCAGGAAATGAGTTTCCATCTGAGAAAAGAGTGCCTTAAGGTTGCTCTATTTCCTGCCATAGTACTCTTGTGTCTAGGAAACTACAGTGGTATTTCTATCTTTGTTTTCAGCCCCAACATTTGATTTGTCAGCCATTGCCTGACAAATGTTTTTCAGCTTCTCCCATTGCCTGATTTTGTTCACTTTGGTCCTGTGTGTGCTTACAGAGAGCCAGGTGAGGACGCCGAGGAGATCCCACCCCGTCCTCCTTCTGGCCCTTCTGTGGCTTATTGCATTGCATTGCATTGCACTGCGTGCACTCGTACTTGGCAACCTGCATCGTCAGCCTGGCCCCTGCCTCACGGTCCTCTCCTCTGGTCCACTCTCCTCTCCCCAGCTAGGCAGGCTGGGGCACCTGCTCAGCAGATTCCGGTCACGTCAAGTGTTTCGCAACGTCTGAATCTTCGCCCACGCTGTCTTCCCTACCTCGCCTGCCCTCCACACTCTTCAGACCTCCCAGCCCTCGGGCGTCCGTGTGAATCCTCCTGCCGCTGCCGCAGGCTTTCCTCGCCCAGTGCCTCACCCCAGCTCAACCTTTCTCTTTCCTTCATAAAACTGGGACTAGACCTGCATCCCAAGTGGAGACAGGAGGAACGCAGTGAAAAGTAAGTAGAGGAGGAGAGGGTCCTACACTGATCTCGGCCTGTGATGAACTGAGTATCTTTCTACTCCCTCGAATCTGAGGCTCATCAGCAGGGCCCTCATGTCCCACCCACCACTGTAACCTCTGCCACTAGCCGGCTGCTGGCGTTTAATTAGGAATCAAACATCTATTTGGTGAAGTACAGCAAAAAACCTGGAGTCTGGAGACATAGTTCCGTGGCAGAGTTTGTGGTTAGCACATGCAAGGCCGTGTATTTGACTCCCAGTGCTGCTGGAAACCGTGTTTCACTTACACCTTGGTGAACCAGTGTTACTATGGTTTGTGTCTAGGTGTCCCCCCAAATCCTCATGCAGTCATGGGGGCGGGGACTTCTAGAGTTTGAGACTAACTCATGATCCACTGGGATTATGTGTCTTGGTACTGCCGGGATTATGGATCTTAGTACTGCTGGGATTATGGGTGTGGTCTGAGGCAGATATCCTGAGGCAGAGAGTCTGAATGTAATATCAGAGAGACAGACTCTCTCTCTGTTGCTCTCTGGTGCCCTGGTTGGTCAGTTGTCTCTGTTACTGCTATTGCTGTTTTGCCACCATGAACTGCTAGCCTCTGCTGTGTGCCTCTCTGCCTTGGATCCAGCTGAATATGGACTAAAACCTCCAGTAACTGTGAGCTAAATAAACCTTTCCTTCCCGCATTTTGGGTGTCTGGTATTTGTCCCAGCAACGAGAGAAGAGTAACTAAGACAACCAGTATCTTACTAAATTCTGTTGCTCACTGAATTAGTTTTAAAGTTGTACTTAGTTTTCTCGATATGCAGTATTGTAAGAGGAGACAAAAATAACTCCACCATATTTTTTCCAAGATCTGTACCAATTATATTTTTCTTTATTATGTTTAATTTTTTTTTTTTATCCCAAGGCTTTGCAAAAGAATTTCTGAGCCACAGAGGCTTCTTCTAAAGACAAACTTAAAAACTACAGGGCTAGAACTTTCAGAAAAATATGTATAATGGACTCATAGTCATTTTCCCCCAACCCCCTTTTCTAAACAAACACTGACTGTTTAAAAAGTGGTATCAACCATGCTCAGGACTTAAAAAGATGCGCTGTTGCTGTAATCTAGAACCCCCAGGCCAAACAGACTCCTAACAGCACTTTTAGTTCTGGGTTTATTAGTGGCTGAAGCTACCGATATGCATAGCGCCCCCATACCCAGGTACCGCCTAAATACACAACTCTGTTGCTTCCTTCGTCTAAACTGTAACAATACAGTTTGCCATATACAGTTAATGCATTAAAAATAAGCTTGTACAATTTTCATACTGCATTTTCTTGTAAAGAGCAACGTGTATGCATTGTACAAAGAAAATAGACTGTGTAGCACAAACTGTTCTTTCTTTGAAAGGCAGAGTTAGCAAGTGGTTTTCATTTTCCGCTCAGGTTTGTCTAGATTGTCTCATGTTTATATTTTGACTAGGTTGTCCGGGTTGTGACGCAACAAGGAGAAAGAAGACTTCGCGGTCCTTTAAGGTGGTAATTTATGAGTTCTGATTTGAGGCCACGGAACAGGCAGAAACCCCGCCCTTGCTCGGCGGTGACGTTTGCTCATTCAGTGTCCTCTTGTGGTCGGTAGGGGGCAGAGAGGAGAAAGAAAGGAGCCGCGAGAAAGCTGCCATGTGCTGCTGGCGCGAAAGGCTTTTTGAACGCTTGAAAGTACTTTGACCTTTTTTGTTCGTTTCTCCAACAAAATTTATGAAGGATCGTGGAAGCTTAGCTGTAGTTTGGATATCACATGCCTGGCGTCATGCTATCTGGAGTACTAAAACATGTATTGAAGTGGAGCAAAGGAACTGAAAATTATCAAGTGTCTATTTTATTCTAGGCCCTGACGTTTATTTATAGAAGACACCTCCATGCAAAATTTATTTTAATAAGAGTGTGTAGAGATTAATATATCTTTAATAAGGAACTTTTTAAAAGTAGAAGAAAATTATTTATAAGTTAGTGGGCTAGAATGACATAGCCAAACAGAAATTTCTGTGCTTCTTAAACAAATTTTAACCAGATGCATATTGAAAAATATGTTTCCAGGCTGGGGAGCTAGCTCAGCAGTCTAAGCACCTGCCTGGCAAGCACCAGGACTGGGGATCGATCCCTGGTCCTGCATGCCTGGAATCCCAGCACTGGGGAGGGAGGCTGAGATAGGAGGATCCCTACAAGTCCGAGCTGTGCAGTGAGACCCTGTTCCAAACACATAAAAATAAATTTAAAAGATTATGTATAGCAGATTTTTCGCTATACCTCAGGATTTTGCAGTGTCATTGTTATATGTATGTTGTTAAAATTACGTAGGTTACGAGTTTAGAAAATGTTTAAGAACATTAGAAATGTTTTTTAAAGTGTGGGGAAGGTTTATAAGAGTGTGAGAAGGGTTTATAAAGCTTTAAACTGTATGTAAGTACCAAAGTAAACATGACATGGCTACTTCGCTGATTTTCCCTTCTGGTGGGGGTGTCTGGAACACAGCCTGCATAAGTTGAGGGACCCCTGTGCTCAAGAGATTTGTTTTACTCATCATTTTTTTTTCTACTGACTTCATGGCCAAGCATGAATGCTTAAAGAAGTGAAGATTTGAGATCCTGTTTGAAATTCTTTAAAGTAATGATAGCTACTGCCCCTCGCAGGTGATCAGGACAATTTTCTGGTACCTGTGAGCTCCTTGGACATCTAACTGGCTGTCTGCCAAAAGAAGTTTGTAGGAATAAACGCTCAGCTAACTGCTCTTTTCAAAACTTGCTCCTGGGCATTAGGTAAGGCTTTTATTAAAAGAGAAGCCCACCAAGTTTAGAGAGGCTGACAAAACCCCAGTTAGGTACCACTTTTTAGTTTATTCACTGCCATTGCGTTTATTATTCCATTTCATAGTATGCCTTGTTAAAATATATCCCTGCCTGTAAAGAGAAAGAAACAGCAAGCAAAGTGGTTTATGGAGTGTGGCAATGTGAACGATTCTCACTGCCAGGCCTGAGGGTGGGACAAAATGATTTCACCGTGCTTTTGATCTGATAACCTGGAAATCTTCAGACATTGAAACAGTGGTAGCCCCACTAGGACCACGGTGTGTCAGCAATATTGAATGCTAATACATTAGCATCGTTGGCCCTCCCCTTCAGAAACACTGTATTTCAGCTCTCTGGTGTTTGGATTAATTAGTCAAGATTTGTGCTTTCTGAATACCAATTCGGAGACGTGCATTTCAAATGGAAAAGAGCAATGAGGGAGGTTATAGGCTGCTTATTATTTTTGCCCAGAAGTACTCTGTTTGAAAACAATAGTTGTGGTGTGGAGAATAGTTGTGTTCAGAAACTTTGAAATCTCATGGGAGTGT
>PVKN010036681.1:0-11392 GCA_004027915.1 Capromys pilorides | reverse complement strand
TCTAGAATAGAAGATTTATGTCCTTTGTCACTCATTCTGGAATCTTCATATCCGAGCCAAAGCCCTTTTGGAAACTGCGCCTCTGCTTCAGTGATACTAGCCGGCTAACACTTTCAGGATGTCTCGGTGAGCAAAGAGAAGGCCTTCCCTTTGTGAAAACTCAACAGTTCGTGTTGTGGGTAGTTATAATACTTTTTTTAAGGAAATCAATGTTATTATGGATTGATGCAATACTTCTTACATCCAAGAATTTTGCCTTGTATAAACCCTACACATGTCAGTATAGAGATCACTTCCTCAGGGAATCTTCTGGAAATCCCTGACCATAGATTAGTGTCAGACACTGTCTAAGACTCCTCCATAGGATTCTTCCTCTGCTCTTCTCCCGTCCCAGGCCCAACAAAGATCATGTATTTTTTTCATTGTATAACAATGTTATATACCAGGAAACTGTTCTACTCTTGGCATTACAAAATGTAAGCCCACAAAGCCTGAAATCAGTTCTGCTCTGCTCTCTGACATAGGCCCAGGTCCTAGCAGAGAACCTAAATATGTTAACACTGGATATACATGTTTACTGAGTGCTTATTCTTTACCAAAATAATGGCTTATGTTCATCAATTTTAATTTTTAGATAACCAGGGTAATGTTAAGGGCTGAAGTAGCTCAGTAGTAGAGTTCTTGCCTAGCACCAGGAGGTGCTCGTTTGTGTGCTCAAAAACTACAACAGCAAAGAAAAAAAAAAAAGCCATAAAATATTTTTCTGTCTTCTCTGGTGAATAGCACAGATCTGGGCAAAATGTGCACCAGAAAATGTGGTCCTCTTTTCGTTGAATTCCGTAAGAAAACTCTTATCCAGCTCCTCAGTAGGCGAGAGAACTGCAAATTTAACAACAATTACGTGGACAATTTATGGAGAGTCTGCCTCAACAAAAAACGGAGGGCTGGCGAGATAGCTCAGGGTCTAAAGCCCCTGCTTAGGCAAGCTTAGGCAGGCACAGGGGACCGCGGTTCGATCCCCCGCACCACAAGCCGTGCCAGCCCTGCCCTGAGGGTGGGAGACAGACTCGGAAGAAGAAAGTCACTGTTTCATCCCCTGAAAGACGGGATATTGAGATTGTGGCGTTCATCCAGACGAGAGCTAGAGACCAAGGAGCCAGGCCCGGGAGCCCTACCTCACATGTTCTCACCTCTGCTCTGACCTGTTGCCTGGAAGCCAGTGGTATCGCTGAGGAGGTATGGGGAGCAAAATAAGAACCAAGGACAGTTATGAATTTATTGGTGTGAAACGTCCAGGAAACCACCATATGAGAATTAATATGCACCCTTTTTCCTAATTCACAGTTTCTCTTTCTCCATTCCTCACCTCCTTTGCAGAGAGGGTCTCTCTCTGTTGTGCAGGTCAACTTCGAACGCATTATACACCTGGGCCTGCCTCGAACTCGCCACCCTGCCTCAGGGCCCAGGCACAGGATTCTAGATATGCGCGCTCGCAAACGCTGGGGTTCCACACTCTTGACTCTTCTCGCCAACCATACCCCTTGCCCCCCCCCCCACCACCGCAAGGGATTGTGGGCCACCCCGCCACATTCACCCAGCAAGAGGTTCCTTGAGACCCAGCCCCTCAGATCCACGCACGCCTTCCCGTGGGGGCTGCAGAGGCCTTCAGCGCTTGACCGGAGGCCTCGCTGGAGAAGCAGCTGGGAAGGAAGGTAAGGGAGGAACCACCGGGGTCGGCCTGACCAGGGCTGGACTCCTCGCTTCCTGTTGGGGGAGGGGCCTTGGAGCCCAGCGAGTGCCCCCCGCTGCTGCTGCTTCTTCGCTTCCCGCCACTGTGGGGTGAGCGCCTTGGGGGATGGGAGGCGGCCCGGAAGGCGGCTGGAGGTTGCTGCCTGGCCAGCGCGACAGCTTTGGGGGCTCCTTCCCTGTCCCCACCCCCGAACGTTCTCAGCGTCGCGCTTCGAAGTAGCAAAGTACTGTAAATCGGAGGCCTCAGTACCGAGGCCCGAGGCCCGCCCCGACGGCGCTGGGTGCTGTAGACGAGCGGCTCCTCCTTTCGGACCTCCTCGCCTCGCCCGCTGCCGCCCGAGCTCTGACCATCGTTTTCCAGAATTCGACGCCATAGCGGCCTTTATGAGGGTGGGAGATAGCTCCTCAACACAGGGAGCTACGTGACGGCACACGCCTGTAATCCCCGCACTCGGGAGGCCAAGGAAGGCAGGTAGGTGTGAGTTCGAGGCCAGCCTGAACCGCACAGGGAGACCGGGTCCCAAAAAGACAAAAACGGCCTGGGATATAGCTCAGTGGCATGGCCGCCTGCCTGCTGGCCGGCACAAGGTTCTAAGTTTGATCCCCAGTACCGCTAAGAAAAAAAAAACACAAAACACCACAAAATGAAATTAACGGGGGTTTTCGGGTTAGCTCAGTGGTTGAAGCGCCCGCGGGGGCAGTCCCAGTCAGGCCTGTGGGACCGCGGTTCGATCCCCACACCCACCCTTGAGGCAGCCTGAAGCAGCCAAAAAAAAAAAAAAACCGTAAAATCAGATAAAGTGAAACCAGGGGCGCCCTACCACGAGCTACACCTTTAGCCCCGGCTATGACAGGGTCCAGGCCGGAGCTTCAGAGCTCCTCCATCGGCCTTGGGAGTAGCTGGGAGCCGGTCCCACCTCTGTGCCGGAGCCAGGCCGCCTGGAACGCTTTCTTGGTGCTTCTAGCGGCGCCCAGCTGGATAGGTCAGGGAAGGTCTGGGAGCACTGGTCAAAATGGGGTTTATGTAGGTAGGTGGCTCGACATACAGTAGGAGTCGCGTGTAGTTTCTGGGCGGTACATAAAGCCCCAGGTTCTGGGGCTGAGGGGAGGAGGTGTCACCTTCAGCAGGGGCTCTTGGCTTCTGTCACACCCGTTGGAACTGGTCACGTTTCCAAGGCTCTTTCACCCGCAGAGGAGTGTGGCCGTAGGATCATTAGGGTTACTAAGGTCCGGTCATCTTCGACTTGCTCCCGATCTGTGGAAATTCGTGGTATAGCCGGCACGGCTGTTTTCTCAGGCCGTGGCAAGCACCACCGTGTTTTTCGTTTCTCTGAGTTTGAGTCCTCTTGCCAGACACCGCGTATAAGTCGTATCTTCTGTGACGGACTTCTTTCGCCTGGCGCTATCTGCAGATACCCGAGTTTCTTTTCTCTTACGCTCTGTTGTAGTCATTTCCACATTTTGCCTTTCTCCTTGTCGTGTTGTGGCTCAACTCCAGATTTTGACCTGTGCCGAGGGAAGAGATTTTTTTTTTCAGCAGTTGGTGTTTTCAGTCAGCCTCGTCTCCGTTGTGCTTAAGCATCTGCGGCGGTCCCTGTCCACTCAGAGGCCCTCACGGTGGGGGATACAGAGCCGTCTTCTGTGGCCGGCTGAGCACCCCAGTCTTGGGTGGGGAACTGCTGAAGAGGCACAGAGGACATCTGCGCGCCTTCAGACTAGTCTGCAGCCTCAGGCTGCGCAGCGCTGACCTTGGCGCTGGTGCAGTCCTTCACCCAGAAATGCCTCCGTGGTCACAGGCGCTTCAGCAGCGGCCTGCTCTTCCTTTTCAGTCCCTTCGGGATCCCTGTAGAAGTGGAGATCAGGCAGGACCTCTTCTGAGTGTTCACGGAGGATGGTGCCACGCACGCGCAGCACTTCCGGGCCGGCATCCACCGCATCAGACCCACCGAGGGAGCTCCCTTGTTGTCGCGTGGGATGGCAGTGTCCACCTCGCGCAGAGGAGAGTCTGTGTTGTGCAGAGCGCCGGTCAGCCGACTGACGTCAAGACGGCTGCCCGAGGGGCCGATGGGCAGCCCTGGGCTCGGGGAGCACCACAAGACGTGGCTCCCGGAAGGCCGCCCGATCTGCCTAGCGAAGGCCTCCGGAGTGCCGCGGCCCTCGGTAGGAGCGCTCCGGTGGTAGCGGCAGTCTTCACACAGCTCCCTGGCCGGTGTTCCTGGAGGATACGACGCCGACGCGACATCGGCACGGTTCTCCATGGCGACTGTGGCTCGAGCTGCCGGCAGAGGCTTCTCCCAGGTCCGCTTCAGATTTATGATCTAGGTGCCATCACTTTGCCTTTTGTAGAAAGGCTCCGTCTGGGAATCCAGGTTGGTGCCGCCTGTTGAGGGCAGTGCACCCCACCCCACGATGTTTGTACTGGCACTAGATGTACTTACAGAAAAAAGAACCACCACCAAAAAAGCAAATACAGAAAAGAAACAGCTCACGGCCAAGCCATCAAGGCCAACCCCACCTATTCCTTTTTTTTTTTTTTTTTTATTTTATTTTATTTATTTATTTGTTTGCTTGTTGTGTTTGTTTGTTTCTTTATTCATTTTGTGGCTGGCTCAGCCTGCCCTGGTGGTGGCGCTGGCGCAGCATGTGGTGCCGGGGATCGAACCGCAGTCCCTGCAGTTGCCTGAGCCCTCCTAAGCAGGCGCTTTAGACCACTGAACCATCTCGCCGGCCCCCCACCTATTCCTGAGTCACACACAGTCTTGCTAAACCAAGACCTTCACGTTACCAAGGCAACCTCTTGTTCAAACTGGCCCTTGAGCACAGGCAGAAACTTTTGCCCCCTTTCCGAAGGCTCTAGTGCCCTACGCTTTGTGGAAGCCAGCTCCCTACACCCCAGCAGCCGGGACTCTGCCTCCACCGTTTTGCCCCAGTTTGCCCCAAGTGAAAGCTTTCCTCCACCTTGCTCGCCTCTCGCCTTTCGCCCGATGTACGTTTGATCATACAGGCTCCGGGCCGGTGTATATATTGCAGATCCCTTCCCACGATTTTGTCATGCGTTTATGAACTGTGCCTTACGAGGTTTTCTGGTTTGGAATGATTTTCTATCATTTCTAGTCAAATGTTGTACTTAATTCTGACGTCGGTAACGTGTAGAGAGTCTTATCAAACAGTTTTTTCATTAGTATTTTTCTGCACGTGGCTTAGATTTACATCTGAATACTTCATCTAGATTTCTCTTTGATCTTTCTTTCTTTCTTTCTTTCTTTTTGGTGGCACTGGGAATTGAATTCAGGGCCTTGTGGGCAAGCACTCTACCACTGTGCCATAGCCCCAGGCCTAGGATTTTCCTTAAAGGAAAAAAACAGAGAGAGGTTTAAACTGAGCGGGCGCACGCGTGTGAGCACACACGCAGTGGAAGGGAGTTTTTTGTTCCTTCTATTTTATTTTATTGAAGCACTGGGGATCAAACTCAGGAGCTTACTTTTATTTTTTCCTTCTTTCTAGTTTAGCGCTACATTAGGTGTTCTCATGCATCGGTCACCCCTTTTTCCCTTCTATATGAAATGGTGTGTCTGTCGTAGACATTATGCGCTTAGGTCCTACAGACCTGATATAAAACCTCTTTGCGTTGTTGTGCCTCTTGTAGTTTTTCTTGTGGTAGTGAGGCAGGAACCCGGGGCATTTGCACTGAGCCGTATGAGCACCTTTTTCTTTTCTTTTCTTTTGTTTTTATTTGGCGGGATCAGGGTTCAAACTCACAACCTTGCACTTGCCAGGCAGGCACTTGTGCCACGGAGCTATCTCCCCGGCCCCAGCACCTTTTTTTTTAAGATACGGTCTTGCCAAGTGGCTGCCTTGCCTGTGTTGGGCATGAATTTGTACTCTTTCTGTCTCAGCCACTGAGAATGCTACGATTACAGAAGTGGTCTGCCACACCGGACCATTCTGTTGTTGTTTTAATATCCCACTAGATTCATTTTATGAATGTTTCATATATTTAGGTAAGAGTTCTACTGTTTGTTCATAAAGGATCAGTGGGCTTCTGCTTTGGGCACTAGAGCTAGTCATTATGTTAAAATACCTTCCTAGTTCTCCTTTGCTACCTGTGTTAGTATTTAACAAATATGTCTGGAGTTGGCCAAATAACTCAGTGGATGAAAGCACCTGCAAGCGGGCACAGGGGCCGGGGATTCAATCCCCAGGCCTCCCGTGCCAGCCCCTCCCCCAGGGCACCCTGAGACTGCAATTGAGACTGGACATGGCGGCACGCTCCTGTAATCCCAGTTCTTGGGAGGCTATATACAGGCAGATCACTTACAAGTCCGGGCTAGTACTGAGACCCTGAACACCCTGTGCATCCTTCCCTAAAAAAACAAAACAAAACAAATATGTCTGTCTTATCTGTCTGTCTGTGTCCGTCCGTCCTTCCGTCCTTGTCTGCCTGCCTGCCAGCCCACCTGTCTCTGCATGTGTCTCTGTCTGTATCTGTGTGTGTGTGTGTGTGTGTGTGTGTGTGTGTGTGTTACTATACTACCAGGTGAAGATAGGACCTAGGTTGCATTGAGCTACATCCCAAGCCCTTTTTGATAGTGTGTGTGTCGCTATTGTTGTCAGCATTGTTGTTTGTGTTTTTAAATTTTAAAAGAGTCTCAGTGAGTGCTCAAGCTGTGCTCAAATTTATGATCCTCCTGTCTCAGCCTCCAGAGTGCTGGGATCACAGGCACATGCCACCACACCTAAGTACTTACATTTTTCTAGTCAAAGAGAAGCTATGGCATTCTTAAAGGATATTAAGGTCTACAGGGCATCTCTGAGGAGATCAGTTTTGGTTTGTTTGTATTTTGAGGCAGGGTCTTGCTGTGGGCTCAGGCTGGCCTCCAATTTGTGGTATTCCTCCTGCCTCAGCTTCCCAAATCCTGAGACTCTAGGCAGTTTTCTTAACCTGCTTGAATTACAAGAGAGTGGAGGGCAGTCATCTTTTTTGCCTTTGGCAGACTGTTAAGCAGGTATGTTGATAACTGTGACAATGAAATTCCTGTGAAACTGGAAGATTATGGTCCCTCTAAGGAATCTGTGTTAGTAGGTTGTTTTGTTGTTGTTGTTTTAATGTATTTGATACAGGGTATCGCTGCACAGCTGGGATGCATAGTGATCCTCTTGTTTCAGCCTCCCCAGTGCTGGCATTATAAGCATGTGCCACTATGCCAGGTTTCAGTGGCCAGCTAGGCATGTGGTACCAGAGATTGAACCCTTGCCAGGCAGGCGCTTAGCCGCTATCTGCCCAGCCCTGTGTTTTGTTGTTGTTGTTTTACCTTTTTATTTATTTATGTTATAGCCAGGTCAGCCTGCCCTGGGCGTGGGGTTGGCGCAGCATGTGGTGCTGGGGATGGAACCATGGTCCCTGTGGTTGCCTAAGCAGGCGCTTTAGACCACTGAGCTATCTCGCCAGCCCCCCACTGAGCTATTTCTTTGGCTTCAGCCCTGTGTTATTAGTTTTTTGTTTTTTGGCGGGACTGGGGTTCTAACTCAGGACCTTGCACTTGCCAGGCAGGCACTTGTGCCTCGGAGCTATCTCCCCAGCCCCCCTGTGTTATTAGTTTTAAGAAAGCACTGCTCCATAGAAAACTTCTAAAGCCAGTGTTTGGCATTTGATAATTGTTTGGAGGTGACAGGGAGGGAGGGAGGGAGGGAGGGCAGACAGGCAGGCACCTTTGTCATTTCCATGAGTAGGTCCCATCCGGATTTCAAAGTATCTTAACATTTATCTCGCACAAAAAGGCAGTGTTTCATTTATAGACTGTATATATACACACATGTATATAGGTGTGGTGTGTGTGTGTGTGTGTGTGTGTGATGTAATATTTTATTTGAGAGGAAAGTATATGAAAATCAAACTAGTGTACTGTCAAAATACCAGACCTGGAACCAGGCATGGTGAGGCATGTCTGTATCCCAGCTATTCATGAGGCTAAGGCAGGTGGAACACAACACAACACAACACAACACAACATAAGTCAGTTCAAGGACAGCCTAGGCAAGGGGGTGGGGGGACGGACCCTATCACAAAGTGAAAAGAAGTCTGGAGCTTGTAGCTCAGTGGTTTACGGCTTGTGTGGAAGCTGATCTGCCTCTGCTGACATCACAGATTCCCTTCCCTCTTGACCTCTTGATTGTTTGCTTCTCATCTCAGACACTTGTGTGTTCTCAGATGTTCCTTATTAATCTTTAATAAGGTTTTTTTAAACCAGTATGATTTCTTTGAATCTTAAAGATACAAAAACTCTGGCTAATTTATTTCGATAGAGAGGAAAATACCAGGTGGGTCCTTCTGTAAAATGAAGACCAGGGGGGGCCGGCGAGATGGTTCAGTGGTCTAAAGCACCTGCTTAGGAGGGCTCAGGCGACTGCGGGGACTGCAGTTCGATCCCCGGCACCACATGCTGTGCCAGCGCCACCACCAGGGCAGGCTGAGCCAGCCACAAAATGAATAAATAAAGAAACAAAAAAACAAACACAACAAGCAAACAAATAAATAAATAAAAAATTAAAAAAAAAAAAAAAATGAAGACCAGGGGAACAGGGTGACTAGTGTGTGTGATCTTGGAGGGATCATTGAAATATACAGCGGTCCCTCACTTTTCATGGAAGTTACGTTCCAGACACTCCTGAGATAAGTGAAAATCAGCGAAGTAGTGAAGTTATATTTATTTTAGCATGTGTGTGTGTGTTTGTGTATTACCAAAAGGCTTTATAACCCTTTCCCACATCTTATAAACTTTTACTACACTTTTAAAAACACTTCTAATGTTCTTAACCATGTTTTCTTGCTCTTCCTTCCTTTTTCTATGTATTTGGTGCAGGGTCTCACTACGCATTTCAGACTCTTTGGGACCTTCCTGTTTTCGGCCTCTCTAGCACTGGGATTACAGGTGTCGTGCCACTGTGCCCGATCTTGGGAAGAAGGGGGAGGGGGAGGAGGGGCTCAGCAAGCCCAGGGGCAAGGCCGGCCGGTATGTGGTGTTGGGGACCATACCCTAGTCCCTTTGCTTGCCTAAGCAGGTGTTTAGTCCTACTGAGCTGTCTCACCAGCCCATTAACCATTTTCTTTTATTTATTTGTTTGTTTGTTTGTTGTGTGTGTTTGTTTATTTATTTATTTTGTGGCTGGCCCAGCCTACCCTGGTGGTGGGGCTGGCGCAACATGTGGTGCCAGGGATCGAACCGCAGTCCCTGCAGTTGCCTGAGCTTTCCTAAGCAGGCGCTTTTAGACCACTGAACCATCTCGCCGGCCCTGCATTAACCATTTTCTAAACTTGTGAACCTACATAATTTTAACCATCTACGTATAAACAAGTACTATACGTTACTGCAAAATCCCGTGACACAGCAAAAAATTCTGTGATAAATAATTGTGTGTGTGTGTGTGTATGTGTGTGTGCTCAGTGTCTCACTACACAGCTCTGACTCCTAGTGATCCTCCCAAGTGCTGGGATTACAGGTGCGTGCCACTGCGCCTGGACTTGCGATAATTTAGATTAATGTCTTTAAGTCTGTCTGTCTGTCCCCATCCATCCATCCATCCATCCATCCATCCATCCATCCATCCATTTGGTACAAGGTCTCGCTATGTAGTTCTGACTCTGGTACCGGAGATGGAACCTAGGTCCTTGAGCTTGCCAGAAAGCACCTAGACCACTTAGCTCTCCCCCCAGCCCTAATTAATATTTTTTTAAAAGCCCATGAAACAAGGGCCAGTGGTATAACTCAGCAGACTAAGCGCTGGGGCCAGGATTTGGTCCCTGGCACTGCATGCGCGCTGGTCCCGCCTTCGGGCTCGATGAGCTGGTGATGGAGCCTGGGCATGGTGGTACACGCAACTGTAATCCCAGCACTAGGGAGGCAGAAATCAGGAGGATCACTATAAGTCTGGGCTGCAGACACACACACACACACACACACACACACACACACACCGTGAAACAGTGAGTCCTTGAAAGTCAAGGTGTGAAAATACATACAGTAGGGCCAGGGAGATAGCTCAGCAGATTAAGTGCCTGCTTGGGCTCAAAGCCCAGGGACCCGGCCTTGATCCCTGGCACCATGTGCCATGCCGGCCCCGCCCCTGAGCACGATGAGCCAGCCACTGAGACCAAACATGGTGGCACACGCCTGTAATCCCAGTGCTGGAGGGACTGAAAACAGGAAGGTCATGAGGAGTCTGAGTGGCGCAGTGAGACCCTGTACCAAACATATTTTTAAAAAAATATCTGTACATATATTCATACATAAAATACATCATTCATACATACATACATACATACATACCTACATGAGAGAGGGAGGCAGGGAGAGAGGGAGGGAGGGGGGAGGGAGGGAGGGAGAAAAGAGAGGGAGCGAGCCAGCCTCTGGGGACCGAGGAGTTTCTTGTAGAATAAATTCTCCAGTGGCCCAGTACTGTGTTTAGGAAAACACCTGTGAAAAGGCAGCCCGGTGACCCTGCATGTCTAATGTTGGGTAGAGGCAGGTTTAAGGCTGTCACTACATACATGTTTATTTGGGAGGGGAGACTGAGATCATGAAGGTGATTTCCAGTGGCCAACGTCGTATATGGCACTGCAGCTGTGGAAGTGGGGACCTTGTGTTTTCCTGCTTTGCTTTGTTCCTGGTTAGCTCTAATGTGGGCCACATGGGGTGGCACAACACTTCTGATCCCCGTTGTTTCGTTCTTAATCTGGAGACAAAGCGTCTAGTCTTTATCGTGACGTTTGTTACCTGTAGGGCGTTCATAGATCCTATTCGTGAACACCGACCTGTATGAGGTTTCTGGTTGCTGGGACAAAAATACCTGACTCGCACAAGTTAAGGAGCAAGTCGTTTCTGTGGTTCAGGGTTTGGCGGTTTTCCGTCCGTCCGAGGTGGCCTGGCTCCGGGGCAGGCACATCCTGGCAGAAGGGGCGTGGAGCCAAGCTGCCCACCTGGTGGCAGCGGGGAGGCAGAGCGCCAGAGAGGGAGGGGTCGGAACCGGCTGCCGAGTTCCCCGCGTCAGACCCGGTGAGCCGCCCGCGCCCCGAGCGGATGTGTGCCTTAGTAATCCACTGCACTGGGCGTCCGTCGCACGAGGCAAGCAAGATTCACCGTCGTCTCCCTAAGTGGGTGTTGAATTTGGTGAACTGACTGCTGATATGCAGAGTTACAGGGATCTGTTTTCTAATGTGAAACCAACGGCTCATTCCCGGGATAGTATCCTCCCGCTTGATTGGGATGTGTTACTCTTTTGTGTGTTGGTGGATTCAGCTTCTGCTTTTGTTTTTAAAATAATTTTGTGTCTGTGTCTCTGATGGATAATGACTTATACTTTGTATTTGGTGCCTATCTGGCTCAGTTATCAGAATGTTAGCTTTGAAGAATAAGTAGGGAACTGTTGCCTCTTCTGTTTCCTCACAGGCTGTGTGAGGTTAGTATTGAGGGCTTTGAATTGAAAAGCGTCACCACCTAACTGATGTCGAGATTAGGAGGGAGCAAGGACCAAGGGAGATGGGGGGCGCTGGCAGTCTTGTACGGAGGGGACCAGAAAGGCTTGTCCAAGTGATGGCACTGGGGGTGGCCAGAGGGGAACGGGTTCAACCTCTGTTTTTAAGGAAGTA
>PVKN010036680.1:0-11392 GCA_004027915.1 Capromys pilorides | reverse complement strand
ACTCAGAACCTAGTGTTTTCTGCATCTTCATCCCCTATATTTTTTTAAGAAGAATGACTTAAACACAAAACGCATTTGGAAGCATTTAAAAAATTAAGACTTATTGAAAATGTTAATGTTTAATTATTTGACCAATCTTACATACCTATATGTATTAATCTAAGCAGATTTGGTGATGATATGTAATACATATGTTATATGTATTACATATAGGTAATACGTTATATTTTTGTTCTCATTCTCAAATTCTATACTATATTTACTCTTGCTAGTTACTGTTTTTCTATCTTTCTTTATATTTTTTTACTCTTTATAATAAAATTTTAAAAATATCCATAAAAAAGTATATTTCACTGCCTGCTTTAGACATTTTATAGTCTCCATCATCTCAGGTGTCCATCATGCCCTTGAGCGGTGAAGCAGTTTGAGTGGTTCACCACAGAAGGTCAGTTAGTACTGATAGGAGCTAAGATAGCCCTGTCCTCATTTGTGTGCATGCTAGTTTCAGGACAGGGATGACACATGAGTTCACAAATTCTTTCTTAGTTACTTTTTACTTGTTGCTGGGACAAATACCTGATACTCAAAATGAAGGAAGGAAAGGTTTATTTAGCTCACAGTTGCTGGAAGTTTCAGTCCACATTTAGCTAGCCCAAGGCTGAGTGGAACAGGGCAGAGAGCATCCAGCTCATGGCAGCAGAACAGCAACAACCACAACAGAGGCAACCGACCAAGCAGGGTGCAGAGAGCAACAGTGAGCATCTGTCTCTCTGTCTCTCTTTATATTACATTCAGGCTCTCTGCCTTAGCCTATCCACCTTAGGCCACACTCATAATCCCAGAAGGACTCAGAGTCATAGTCCCAACAATACTAAAACACAAAATCCCAGTTGATCAAGAGTCAAGTAATACCAGCAGTACTTAGACCCATAGTCCCATCTATACTAAAATACATAATCCCAATGGATCACGACTCAAGTCTCAAACTCTTGAAGTCCCTGCCCCATGATTGCATGGGGCTTTGGGGGAACAACGAGACATAAACCATAACATCCTCTCTTCTCCATTTCCCTGCAAACAAACTGTGCCACTGTATTAGTTACTCTTTTCCCATTTCTGCGACAAATACCTGACATGCAAAGCTTAGGGAAGGAAAGGTTTATTTAGCTCACAGTTACTAGAGATTTCATAGTTTAAAGCAGCCTGAATTACATAGCAATACTTTGAGGCACTGTGCCACCATGTCCAAGATGATCCACTCCATACCTCCAAGAGACGCCACCAGGCCTGCTGGCCCGGGAAGTGCATGCTGTCAGTTTAATGATTTGTACTCTCTGCTCACGCCCCTCAAGCCCCGCCCTGGTCCTCTGGCTCCACCTCTTGAGCCTCATGATTGATTGACAACCCCATGATTTACATGAGGATTTGAGGGGACAAGTAGAAACAAACCATAACAGTCACATTGGACTTTTTATGCATGAAAACATTGACCCTTACCTAACTGTATCATCTCTTTCATTTTTCTGACTTTGAAGAAGGGATCTCACTCATTTAGACAGACTGGCTCAAATTTTCTATTCTCTAGCTTATTCAGAAATGGTGCTGGATTACAGGGATTATGGATGTGACCCATGTACTTCCATTACATTTATCGAAGTGTATCATTTATTTAAAAACTCAGATTTAAATTGTCACTCAGTGCTTTATTTTGCTGTATATTTGTTTATTTCCTTAACATTATCATTACATCTATTTAAAGGAAGAGTGGTTATCAATTACTAGGCTTCTAAATGACTCGGTCCTAGGAGTAGTTTCTGCAGTAAACAATTTATTGTATCTATAGTTTTCTCTGTCTTCGGCAAGAAAGCCTGTACTCAACTAATGAGTACAGTTCCCCAACCCACGTGTTATTGGATTTCTCTGCTCTTGGTGATATGGGTTGTTATAGTTTGTATATAAGCATCCTCCCAAAGCTTCATGCAGTCACTAGGGAAGGCTTCTAGAGTTTTTGATTAATTCATTATCCAATTCTGGGATTATGTGTTTGAGTGCTACACTGTCTTAGTTACTTTTACTCGTTGCTGGGACAAACACCCGACACTCAAAATGAAGGAAGGAAAAGTTTATTTAGCTCACAGTTGCTGGAGGTTTCAGTCCATATTCAGCTGGCCCAAGGCTGAGTGGAACAGGGCAGAGGGCATCCAGTTCATGGAGGCAGAACAACCAACTCGGAGCAGAGAGTAACAGCTCTTTAAAAAGTCTCTTTGTGCTCAGTCACTCTGACGTGGGCCCATTGTGCCCTACGGTGGAACCAATCATACCCTAGGATGGGCCCCTGATCCCGTTCTAGGGAGGAGCCAATCATATCCTAGGCAGGCCCAGTTCATCCTCCAGGGAGGAACCAATTGTAACACATAATCCTAGTGTATCATGACTCATGTCTCAAACTTTAGAAGCCCCCGCCCAATGATTGCATGAGGCTTTGGGGGGACATCTAGACATAAATCATAACAGACACCCACCCTGGGACAAAGTCTGAATGTAGTATAAGGAGGAGGGAAAATCCACCTGTGCAATTTGGCTTCAGAATTCACTGTTGTGCACACTGAACCTCAAACCCACGATGGCTGATGCTTTTTTGCATCAGAGCTTCCCACCTCTGACCTCCACCAGAGTCTCAAATGCTACCAAATTCCTGAATGCAGAGATAAGAAACTAGCCTCTTAAGAAGTGGAGAACAATAAACAAAGCTGAGGGTGGGTTCTAATCTGTTACATAGGGATTCCAGAAAACTGGGATTTAAGAAGCTGGGTAACAGCTCCTTCTGATTGTTGTCTCAGCCCGTACTTTAGATGTTGGTCATTATCTCCTCCCCTTCTTGTAATCCTTTCATCTAACGATTGTGTGAACCTAGCATTAAACAAATAGTGAAGGTCAACAAAGGTTATAGAAGGAAATGCTTCAAGAGCTATGGGCTCACCTTGAGAGACAGATCTCAGTGCAATCTCCGAAGCTACATTCATTGGGCCTTCTCGTCGTTTCTGTTGGCACAAGACAATAACATACAACAAGTGGCACCCAATTCAGGACACAGAGATGACCAGGGGTGAATTAAGAGAGGTCTGACCATATGGGAAAAGTACACCCAGGGTAGGCAAGACCACCAGCAAAAGCTTGGAGTAATGGGAAACTCCACTTCAATAGAAAATGAGTATGTCCATCTTAGAGACATTACTGAAAGGAGTGGGGGTAAAGGTGAAACCAAGGAGTTTCAAATAATTATTTTTCCTTATAAAAAGGCATTGTTGGTTTCAACCTAAGGGACAAGCTACTCTAAGCTTAAAAGTTTTAAAGCAAGTTATGAAAGTGTTGTGTAGAGTGCAACAGCAAGGAGAACCTATTTCTTTGAGTGTGTGGTCTTTGTGTAGCTTTATCTCTGTGGCTTTTGAGCCCCTGCAATCTGACTCTGAGAAACTGAGTCTGCAGCTGATTTCTCAGTCTCAGGAAAGCAGTCCTAGAAAGGTTTCAGTTGATGAGGACACTGCGGAACATGAAGACAGCACCATATCTCTTAATTTGTCCTTGTTGGGTGAAGAATCTAAATCAAAGAACTGGAAAGTAAAGCAAACATTTCTGGCTCTTCAGCCTCTGCTCCCTGATTCTGAGGATTTTTCAGAAGCTCGGAAGAATGGGCTGGAGAAGGAGGCAAATAAATTTTGGGAGTTATCCCATCATGTGGAACGTTTGACACTATTGATATCCAAATTGGTGGAGTGATTGGACATTTCAAATCCACCTTCAATGCTTGCTCAAATTCAATCTCTGCCTCCTTCCCCAACTAATCTATCAGCTCCTCCATATGAGCATAAGTAACCCATCTCAGCTACTGGACCTAGTGGCACAGTTTCTTAAACTTTATTACAAGGAAGGAACCAGGGTGACACAGAAGCTTACAAAACTCCACTAGGAGTTTGCCTTGTTATTGTTCAATAGCATCCTCCAAATGGGCAACACCCAAATGGTTATGTACAGTGGGATTATCAATCTTTAGCTTCTCAGATAATCAAAGATTGCAAGCAAGTTGTTATGTCATATGCAATGCAATCTAATTATTTAATTGTTGGCCTCTTACAAGGATTGGTAGATGAACATAGGCTTATTCCTCACGATTGGGAAGTATTGTGCTGTAGTATTTTGTAATCAGCACAACATCTTCAATTCCATACCTGGTAGAAAGATGAGGCAGAAACTCAGGACAGGATAAACAGAGGTCAACATATGCTTATCTCTATAACAGCGGACCAGCTTACTGGCTCAGGTGCATGGTTTTGTATAACAGCTCAACTTCAGTATGATCATATGTTTATAATGATATGTTTACGTTTATGTTGTCTCAGAGCATGGGAGAAGGTCAAAAAATCTGGAGAAGCTCAAACTAAAGTAATACAGTCTCAAAATGAGCCCTTTGTTGATTTTTATCACTTGACTCAAGGAGACAATTGATAAAATGGTCAGACAATTCAATCTTTGGCATACATATGTTGATACAAACTGTTTTTTGAAAATGCTAACTCAGAATGCCAAAATGTTATATGGCTATTAACGACTTGAGGTGCTCCATTGGAGGAATATGTTAAAGCTTGTGCATATATTGGTTCTGAAATTTATAAAGCTAATTTACTAGCCACCGCTTTACAAACTATATGTAAATAAAATCTTACGAAACGTTTTAATTATGGCAAAGTGGGGCATATGAAAGAGGATTGTAAAAAAAGAGAAGAAAAAGGGTAAAAATAAAAATAAGTCACCAGGGCTGTGTGTAAATTTTAAAAGGGAAAAACACTGGCCAAATGACTGTCGCTCCAAATTTGATAAAAATGGACAACCGTTAAAAGTGGACTGGACAATGGGCCCTCTTCCTCAGGGCCCAGACATAAACAATATAGGGTATCAGCAATTTCCTTTGAGGAACCCATAATCAACTAAAACTAAGGGTTTCAAATGTTTTTCATGCCACATCAGGAAGCATGGCCTTAGATATTGTAGCAATAGAAAATCAGTTTTTTCAACCTGCTTATGAAGTATATAAAATTCATACTAATATTTTTGGTCCAATACCCAAAGATACTACTGGTTTGATTATTGAGGGAAGTAGCCTTACTAGAAAAGGTGTCTTTGTACAATTAGGAATCATATATAGTTATTATGAAGGAGAAATTCTTGTGATGATGTCTACCTGCATACACTTTCAGATAGTAAGCAAACAGGATTGCTCAGTTACTATTGTTGCCTTATATCAAAGGCAACAGCATACCAGAGAAAAGAAAGGGAGGATTTAGAAGCATTGATTTTTCAGTATGGTGGCAAATACTTCTGGGACAAAGACCCCAGTTATCTATAACTATTTAAGGCCTAGTTTTTAAAGCGTTGGTAGACAGTGGAACTGATGTTTCTATTATATCCTCTAAGTACTATCCTTGTCAATGGCCTAAGATGCCTATTTCTGTCATATTTTCAGGAATAGGAACCATGACTAATATTCAACCAAGTCAAAATATGGTGGTCTGTATTGGGACAGATGGCCAAAGGGAAACTTTACAACCCTATGTGGTAAACACTGTGATGAACTTGTGGGAACGTTATCTGCTTTCTCAGTGGGGTGCTACTTTACAGATCCATGTGATTTCCCAAGGGGCAAAGACTTACCTTGAATTCAAATTTAGAGTAATGTGCATTGCTCCAAGCTTCACCCTTCACCTTAAGTGGTTAACAAAACAGACTCTTTGGGTGGAGCAATTGCCTTTGACTAAAGAGAAGCTTTTGACTCTTGAAAAAATATTTCAGAAGTGGTTAAATGAGAACAGAATAGAAATATCAACAAGTCCCTGGAATTCCCCAGTATTTGTTATAAAAAAGAAGTCAAGAAAATGGAGATTAATTACAGATTTAAGAAAAATTAATGCTTTTATTCAGTCAATGGGTCCAGTACAACTCAGCTTGCCACAACCTGGTTTAATGCCCAAGGATTGGTTTTTAACCTTTGTTGATTTAAAGAATTGCTTTTATACTATTCCCCTTCAGCCTCAAGATAGAGAAAAATTTGCTTTTACAATCCCCTCCCTAAATAATAACAAACCTACTCCCAGGTATCAATGGAAAGTCTTGCCTCAAGGTATGTTAAACAGTCCGACACTTTGTCAGTTTTATGTAAACCTACCTCTGGAAAAATTAAGATGTTTATTTCTCTCAGCGTTCATCTTACACTATATGGATGATTCATTGTTTGCCCACTAAATCTTGTAACATTCCCAATACGCTGAACATACAGTAAAAGAAATAGAAATTGCTACCTTAATTGCAGATGGTTCAGAACTAATACAATTATCTTCTATGCTACATCTTCTTATCAGAAATAGAAATCAGCCTCTTCATTACTCATAGTAGAGCTCATACTGCATTGCCTAGCCCTATGTCAGCAGGAAATGAACAGATAGAATGGTTATTTATAGATAATGTTGAAGCTGCCTTGAAATTCCATGCTTCCACTCATACTAATAAACAAGGACTTATCCCTAAGTTTAATATCACACATAAACAAGCACAACATACCTTAAACTCTTTCTTACAATGCAGTGTTCTACATGGCCATCACTTTCCTCAAGGAGTAAATCCAATAGGAAACACAGCCAACCAGCTGTGGCAGATGGATGTCACTCACGTTCCTTCCTTTGGAAAATTACACTATGTTCATATGACCATAGACACATTTTCAGTTTTTTGATGGACTACTCCTTTACTCAGTGAAAAGAGTCAATATGTCATACAACATGTGTCAGAAGTATTTAATATAATGGGGGTCCTACAATAAATTAAAACTGATAATGCTCCAGCCTATCTTAGAAATTTTTTAAAAAAGTTTTATAAACGTTTGAACATTACTCATGCTGCAGGTATTCTGTATAACCTCCAAGGTCAAGAAATTATAGAATGAGCTAATAGAAGTTTAAAAGTAATGCTTATTAAACTAAAAGAGGTGAATAATATAGGAATACATATACACCAAGGTTAATAGTACAAAAAGCTTTATTCACATTAAATTTTTAAATGGACTGCCAGATGGATCTTCTGCTGCAGACTCTCACTGGATAAAGGAAATGAACACTCCTTTGCAACAGCCTGTTTTCTTTCTTAATTATATTGATCAATAGGTTATGAAAATACCTCATTATTTAAAGGGAACAGAACTCATTCTACTCAGCTCAGCTTTGATATTTCTAGAGATATTATCTATAGTTTCAGCACAAGGACCAGAATTTGATTTCCAATACAACTATATCGCCCATGGCAAGACTCCTCTTTCATGATATTGTTCCAACATTTGCTGGAGATGTTAAAGAAGAGAATAAAAGGAAAGTTTGAACTCATGATAACCTTCACATCCACATCTGCTACAGCCAGAGTAGCACTGAGTCAAGGTGTACAAACTGTTCATTTTGTGCAGCAATGACACAAGGACTCAAAACAATTATGGACTTATCAAGGACACATAGATTCAGAGTTAAATACTAAAATAAGTGATTCAGAACAAGCTGTTGTTTTTTTTGGAAGATCAAATCATTAATCTACAATGTTAACTTTGTTTAAAATATGATTGGAGGACCTCTTCATCTTATATAACTCCCATTTCATAGACCCAAACTCGATATGTGGCAAAGCATCTCTAATGACATTGAAAAACTTAATCATTTTCATGTTATCTCATGGTTGAGTGGAAGTGTAGTAGTGATGTGTGTATACTGTTTCTGTACTATTTTCTATATTCTGCTTAGTTTGATAATGAGATCAGATCCAGCAACAAGCTATGGATCAAAAGTCTACAGTCCTCGCCCTGATGCCTCAAAAAATAATCTTTCAGCATAAAAAGTAAAAAAAAAAAAAAAAAAAAAAACCAGGCATATGTAGAGATAAGAAACTAGCATCTTAAGAAGTGGAGAATAATAAACAAAGTTTAGGGTGGGTTGTAATCTGTTACTTAGGGATTCTAGAAGACTGGGATTTAAGAAGGTGGGTAACAGCTTAACCTGATTGTTCTCTCAGCCCTTACTTTAGATGCTGGTGATTATCTCCTCCCCTTGTAATCCTCTTATTTAATAATTGTGTGAACCTAGCATTAAACAAATAGTGAAGGTCAACAGAGGTTGTAATCCTAAATAAAAAGGAGATGCTTCTAGAGCTCTGGGCTCGCTTCGAGAGACAGATCTCAGTGAGACCTCCTGACACTACATTCATCAAGTCCTCTTGTTTCTTTCAGCACTGGATCATAATATACAACACCTGAAGATTTACCTCCTCAGTTTCTGCAATTATATTGGAATCTTCTATTCTAGATGGAAGAAGGTCTAGCTCAGAAAGCTTATTTGGGTTGATTCAGGTATTTTCCAGAAACTTCACATCACACTTCACATAAAAATCACCTTTCTCAATGGAATTATGATACAGCAGCATTCCTTCACCTTGGACTATGCAAACACATCCTGGTTCAATTATTTTGCTGGGAGGTACTTCACCACAATGTTCATGGATAAAGGTGCTTCTAGGTGAACTGAAATCCACCTAGAGCTTCAACAACTGCTACCTTATATATCCTGTGTAAATTCTGTCTGTCTGGAACACTATGTGTTACCCATTCAATGTATTATTATATTTCCCTGCTCTTCGTGCTATGGGTTGTTGTGGTTTATATATAGGCGTCTTCCCAAAGCTTCCTGCAGTCACTAGGTAAGGCTTCTAGAGTTTTTGATTAATTCATGATCCAAATCTGGGATTATGGGTGTGAGTGCCACACCCACCCTGGGGCAGAGTGTGAATGTAGTATAAGGAGGAGAAAGAAATTCACCTGGGAAATTCCCCTGCATCAAATAAACAATATTGCTTGGTTCTACTCCTGGAGCCTGGTCTGCCACCCCAGTGAATGTAATTTTCTGTCCGTGTTTCATGCCCTTGTCTACATAAACTTTTAAGAATCTTGACTTTCTTAATCACCTTCTCTTCACATTTTTTCCTTTTCATTAATTCCCTGTTCCTTTCCGTTACAATCCGAACACACAGACTACATCTGTTGCAATATTCCGGGAGCCAGTTGTCGGATCATGATACATCCCCTCTACCTCAACAAGCACTGCACTTCTGGACAGTTCTGGATTTTCCACCTGGACCACTGCATACATGCACTACAGAGTGCATTTTTTGCTAAGTTTTAGTTTGTTTATACAGATCTTCTAAGGGTACTTTAACTGGATGCAACACGTCATCTCTTCTTATGCCATTTCTACTTCTACTCTGATCAACCATGAAGCCAAATAAACTTCCACCAAAAATGTGAGAGAAAGTATCTCTATGCCACCACCTCCACTATTGCCTTCCTGAAGGTGTGTATCATTTACCTGGGGCATCTCTGGATTTGGTAGCACTTCATATGCAAAATTTACTTCTTTAAATTTGTCTCCAGCATTTGAATGTTTATCACAATGATACTCCTGGGCTAACTTTCAGGATGTCTTTTTTAGCTCATTCTCACTGATACTAGGCAGTACACCCAGGATTTTGTACAACTTTGTATGGGCAACTTTAGCCATGGCTGGCTTCTGGGCAGTGCTTCTAAAGGAAGGCAGTGGCAGCACACGCTGGAGTTCAACCCAGTCATGAGTGGCAACAACAGCAGTGGCACAGGCTGAGACAGAACACATTTTTTTTAAATGTATTTAGTACAGAGTCTACAGGGTTTCACTGTGTAGCTAGGACTCATTTGGAGTGGTCCTCCTGTTTTCAGCTTTGCAAATGCTGGATTATATGTGCATGCCATCACACCCACTCTTAGACAGCAAATTTTTTAAAAGAAATACTACATATATGGGGCAGAGAACAGAAAGAGATTTTCCTGGAGCCATTCAGAATTCTAAAAAGAAAACTCAAAAAGAATGTAAGATTCAGTGGGTGATGAATGAATGCAAGACAGAATTTGCGAAGGTCAGTTTGGTAAAACCAGGAGATAACAGCATGACCAAGTTGGTCTTGAGTAGGGTTTGAAGTGTTTGGAATTAAGAGTGGTCAGTGGCGAATCCAGGAGGCCCAGTCTAGGCAGAGATGCGAATGAGTGGGGCCACCCCAAGCTAAGAGTTGCTGCTTTGTCGCCACAGCTCTGAGTGCCAGGAGCTCTAAATGGGTGGAGATAATCCCAACTCACCTTAGGGTGGAACTGTGTCCAGTGAGAATCCCAAGAAGGTATATAATGGGCTGTGTTCCAGGTCCTGTATGGCTTGCTCACTCTGCGGACCTCTGACAAGAGTAAGAGTTGGTGTTCCCATGAAGTGCAGCGTTCCTCTAGGACTGTAAGATCTTCCTCATCGAACTGTACATTAGACATGACTTCAAAAGGTAAACGGTTTGTGGAAATCTGAAACTTGTCGAGTTTGCGAGAGTCTGTGCTTCATGTGCTAATGTCTTTAGCGGCTGGGTTTTTCATAACTTAAAAGCTCAGATGGGAAATTTCAAGTTAGAGCCCTGAGAGACAACAGAGCGGCTCAGTCAGAAACTATCTTGCCCACGGAGAAAAAGTTTGGGATGTAGCTCAGTGGGAAATCCCTGAGTAAGGAAACTGGAGGAAAACTTGCTCAGATGTCTTTGTCAGTGCTTTTAGGAAGAGTGATCAAAACTAATAAATTCTACTGCAGACCTGGGGATCGAACTCAGGACGTTGTACGTGCCAGGAAGGCACTTGTGCCCCTGAGGTATCTCCCTGGCCCCTGGAAAGACAGTGTTTGATGTAAGTTGAACTGATTTTGATAAATTCTTGGAAGCAGTTTTGTAGACTCTGGGACTGGGCTCAGCACAGGTGGAAGTCATTCCCATCTGTGAAAGCTAATTATGTGTAGACTTCAAAAAACTTATTCTTTGGGAAACGCTATTATATTTCTGCTTAGGAGTCACTGCCTGCCACCATATGCATTATTATACATTACAAGGATGGTGGAAGACAGTCAATAGTCTATAAGGGAACAGCTTCTGTTGTGATTTGTATCTCTATGTCCCCCAAATCCTCATGGAGCCATAGACTGGGCGATTCTCAGAGATGGCTGAATTCGGAGTTTGTGTTTGAGTGATAATCCAGTGCTGGGATTAAAGGCCACATCCACCTTAGGGTTGGAAGTCTTGTTACCATATCAGGGGTACAAAAGAGGCTAGTACTTTCTCCTTCCATTATTTTTTTATTGTCTTGCCCTGTCATGAATTGTTGCTTTCTGCCAAGTTCTACCCTGCCTTGAAGCCAGTCAGTTATGAATTAAAACCTACAAACTGAGAAAATAAAACGTTTTCTAGTTTAACTTTGTATTTT
>PVKN010036679.1:0-11393 GCA_004027915.1 Capromys pilorides | reverse complement strand
AAAACAAGAATCCTTACCAGGATATAACAATGGGAAGTTTAGATGCCACTTCTTCCCAAATATAGTCTCAAATATAGTTGCCATGTTGATATCTCCTCCCAGATTGTATGAAGAATGTGTTAGTTGGTAGAAGGTAGATAAAAGAAGACTGCAAGGATAGATAAGAATGCTAGGTTATGAATTTCCCCTCTTGTGAGCAGTGACATCTCAGCAAACAATAGTTATTTACCAATGGAAAAAGTCTGAAAAACATCAGTCTTAAACTGCCCCTTCTGGTTTATGTATTATTTGGCATTGAAATCTTTTTTGTCTTGTTTTTGTTTTTTATTAATTTAATGAGAAAGAAATAGCAATGAGTATTTCACAACAGGTTAGTGAGACAGTTACAATAATTAATACATTGCATATTGTCTTTGTAGTAGCTATTCAGAGTAAAGAATCGGATATGACATCTTGTGTAAACACTATTAGTACAAATCTTTATTCTCGTGCTCTCTTCGGCAGCACATATACTAAAAAAATTGGAACAAATCTTTATTCTCATTGAACTAAGAGGAAATATATATATACATATATATATTTCAATAGTACTATTGAATATATATATATATATATATATATATATATATATATATATATATTTCAGTAGTCCATAATAGTGGTGGGTTATCAGCAGAATCTTTTTTGACTTGGAGAAAAACTTTGTGTCTCTCAGCACAGAACTGAGTAAAAAGAACACTTCAATACCCTGTAATAATGAGAAACGGGGATTTCATTAAGCAAGCTGAGGTATGAATGTTCTGAAAGATCAGGGAGTTTAACATATTTAACAGAGGAGAAAGAGAATTCCCCAGGTGAAGAAAACTTGGAGCCAAGGTATTTGGAATCTTCTAGGACAGCAGTTTGGGCATCCTAAAATCATGAAAGATTTCATGTTTGTGGGGAAGTGATGTTTAAAACACACAAAGTCTGCATTTCTTAGACAAGAAGTTTAGGAATATGCAATTAATATCTCAAGGGGAGAGACTGCAATAACTGAGAAAGAAATATTATAATTATTTGGGTTTATATCTCCTTAGGCAGGAAGATTGGAGAAGATGAGATTTCTGTTCCTAAGGAATAACTTCTTTAAGAAATATGTTTAAGGGCTGGAGAGATGGCTTTGTATCTAAGTGCCTGGCTGGGAAGCTCAAAGACTAGGGTGCAGTCCCTGGTACAACATGCCATGCCAGCCCTGTGCCATACAGTCTACTGAAACAGGGCATAGTGGTGTATACCTGTTTCTCCAGAACTGGACAAATTGAGATAGGAAGATCACTACAAATCTATTCTGTGTAGTGAGGCCCTGTGCCAAATAAATAACTATTACATTTTGTATTTCATTAGCTGCTATTGGGTTATTGAGAGTTCTCATATCCTATTGATTCAGTTTTCATAAATTGTACTTTTCTAGGGATCTGTCCATTGCATCTGTGTCTTTAATTCTGTGAGAGCAAAGATTCTCAAAATAGCTATTAATGATCTCCTGAATCTCCACTGGGTCTGTGGTAATTTTGCTATTTTTGTTCCTTATTGCTTAAATTTGAGTTTTTTCTTTCCTGTTTTTGATGAGTTTAGCTAGGGGCTTATCAATTTTATTTAATCTTTCAAAGAACCAGCTTTTCTAGTCATTAATTAATTTTCAGCTAAGAATGGCAATTGTATCTCTCCAGCATACTTTATGTGTAATTGTTAAAGTTGTAGACAAGCATGAGGTGAAAACTTTAAAATACTCATTCTTCTAGGAAAGGGAGAGAAAGAGAACTTTAATAAAAAGACTCTATGGGAAAGAAAAAACCTAGTGTCTCTAAAGATCAATGTTCACTCTTTTAGCATGGTGACACATCTTTTCTGTCTTTGTCATGATGTTTTTCAAAGAACTTAGAGAAAGAATATGCACTGCTGAAATAAGGTAGTACCCAAAGGATCACACTGAACTCCAGTCTTAGGACACACACACTTCTTGTTGCATACTGGGCTGTGACATTTTATTATCTTCAGACTTTTCATGTCCTGGGGCATGGCAAGCAGTCTTGTCCTTAAGTAACTGAAGACTCAGTCATAGTAATTCATTGCCTACCATCAGAGTATTGGTGTAATTGGGCTGATAGTTATTGAAGTATAGATTGTACATCTCACAACCACTGTACATATAGGGAATTTTAATCAGAGACATCCCTATCTCATACCCTGCACCAGAATCCATGGTATGTGGAAAACCAGTTTTTCCAGCACCATTTATAAAAGAGGCTACCGTTCTCTAGTGAGACTTTTGGCTCCTTTGTCAGATAAGGTGGCTGTGTTTACAGTTGTGTCTGCATCTTTTAATCTGTTCCACTGATCCTGAGGCCAGTTTCTATGCCAATATCATAATGATTTTATTGCAGTAGCTTTTTATAATATAATTTTAGGTCAGAAGTTGTTATACCTCCTGCCCTTCCTTTGTTTCCCATGATTGCTTATGATATTCTGGGTCTCTTCTCGTTCCAAATAAATTACAAGAAGGTTTCCTCTAGCTCTGTGAGGTATAATAATGGTATTTTAATTGGGATTGCATTGAATCTGTATAGCAATTTTGGGAGTATGGCCATTTTCACAGTGTTGGTTCTTCCTATCCAGGAGCATGGAACATTTTTCCATTTTCTCAAGTCCTCTTCAGTCTGTTTTCTGAGAGTACCATATTTTTCCCTGTATAGATCTTTTGCATCCTCCATGAGATTGATTCATAAGTATTTCATTTTTTTGTATATTACTGTGAAAGCCATTGCTTCCCCAATTTCTCTCTTAGTGAATCATTCTTTATGTACAAAACTGCTACAACCACTATGGAAATCAGTGTGAAGATTCCTTAAAAAGCTAGGATACGAGATTCTTTTCAATCCAGCTATTCCCCTCCTGGATATTTTTCCAGAACTGAAAACCTGATACCACAGCAATTTTTATGCACCCATGTTTATAGCAGCACAATTGCTACAGCTGAATCCTAGGAACAACCCAGATGCCCATAAACTGAAGAATGTATAAGACAGATGTGACGTTTTTAACCAATGGAGTATTTACTCCAGCTACAAGCAGAATTACTCAGCTATAAAACAGAATAAATTTGAGGTTTTGGTGGTAAATGGATGCAACTAGAGAACATACTCAAGGGAAATAAATCAAACCTGCATGTTCAAACATTGTATTATTTCCTTAGTGTGAGAACCTGAAAGACAAAAATGCATCTAAAGGGTAAAATAGACACCGCTAAAAGGGAATGAACTCTTTCAAAAGGAAAGAGTTACTGAGTTGAGGAGGACAGGAGAAGGAGTAGAGAAAAGAGGCATATCTTGTATGGAAGCAGGATGCTTTTGACACCTGTGCTGTGCATCTCTGATGGTTTGTGGAAAGAAGCAGTTAATGCTTTAATTTGTTTGTTTCCTTTCTTCAATTGTTTTTCCTTTCTGTCTTCTGAATTCCTTATATATTTTTCTTTTTTACTTTCTCCTAATTTTACATGCATATGTAACTGGTTGGAAGATAGCACTATGTATTACAACAAATACTGTAAAATTCATAGTACTTTAAGTGAAAATCTGTATCACTTGTAATTTTTTCTGTTTTAATTCTATTTTATACTCTTTCAAAAATAAAAAAATTAGCGGGTTGCACAGACAGTGATGCTATGGTACTTAAGATGCCTATAGTAGATGAAAGTGTAGGCTTGGGTGTGGTAAAACCAAGGCATGTGCCTGCCTGGGCTCTGCATATCCCCCTGGATAGGGCTGTTCGGATTGTGTGGTAATATATCTAACTCTTTTGTGGTTTCCTTGAGGAAGAGGTGACATTATATAATTTGTTCCATGGTCTGTGGGTGCATATCTATGCTCTAGCATTTCCTAGGTATTTGTGGGCTGTGAGACATCAGATAGTGACTTTTTAAGTCTCAGCTTTGTCACTTGAAAACTGTGGGTAAACACTGGTCTCCCTTGGGTTTGTAAGAACAAAAATCATAGGAACTTTTCAGCACAGAACTGACATAGTTCATGCATCACAGTAAATCACTGCTGGTATTACTGTGCATACACAATACAAAGTTTCACTCCCTCTAATCCAGTTGCTCCCTTCTACTTGGTATTGATGCTACCATTATCTTCATGCCAAGTAAATAGTCTAGCTCTAAACTACATTCCTGCTTTTAACATTTTTTATTTTGAAACAGGTTCTTACTACATTGAACTAGGCATTTGAAACTTGCATTTATCCTATGTCAGAATACCGAGCAGCTGGTATTACACACATGCAAAATTAAGCCTTGCTTATCTAAGTTTTGAAGAATACACAAGCATCAATGACAGCATTCTATTCTCTTTATTGATTCCTCATATATTAGGTATTTACTCCTCTTATTTTTGCCCTTTCCCTTAACCTCATCCCAACCTCTAGCCCCACACATGGTCCCCTTATCCCCCGCTTCCACTTGCTGTGCCTTGGCAGATTTCAGCCTCAGCGGGGAAGGAAGCACATGGTATAGTTTCTAGGGATAGTAGAAAAGCCCACAAATTTGGGAGACACATCAATGTCTTGAGGTGCCTGTGAGGACTTGAAGCAGAAGTTCTGCATGATGGTGGTAAGGAAGAGAAAGAGCTCCATTCTAGCCAGGCCTTCTCCAAAACAGTATCGCTTTCCTGTAAGAGACAGGTGGGATGTGTACAAATGAAGTCAACACTCACTAATATCTTGCCCCATGCAGACACTCACTTTTGTTCATTTAGGTAGATGGGCCTGAAACACTGTGACCTGAGAAAAGCAGCTAATCCTCTCTGAGCCTCAGTTTTCCCCTGGACATGAGGTGGGTGCATTGGTACCAGGATAAAAAATGTGAAGTTCAGGTGACCTCCTCCTCCAATACACTGTCACACATAGCTGCTGTGTTGTCATCAACTGCCAAGGATAAAAGAATTTTTCTGTGTCCTTGGAAATATCTCAGACTCAGTCATCCCTCCCTCATCTCTGAAAGAGGCCTAGTCTTTCCTTCCCTTCGGTCTACATACAGATATTTTGTGTTAGGGCTAAGGAGATAACTCAACAGATATTTTGTGTTTCATATTTCTTGACATTGCAATCAGTTGAATGAAGTTAAGATTTAAGAGGAGCCCTAAGCTGGTGAACAGTGCTAGGCTCCACCTCAGAGTGAAGTCAGAATGAGCTGTCCCTACTGATGTGCAACAGTGGTGTCTTACCAATGGAAAAAGGCACAAAAGCATCACTCTTCTTAAACTGCCCCTTCTCATCCAGGAAATGTTGGGGGTTGAACTCACTAGGGTTGGAGAAGAACTTCGTGTCTCTCAGCACAGATCCCAGCATAGCGAACACTTCGGTGCCCTATCAAGGAGGAGGATAGAAATTACATAAAATGGGTCAAGAGCTAAAGATTCTTAAGGCTCCAGGAATTTACACGCAGAATAGGAGTGCTCCAGAGAAAGAGAATAGAGAAATACAGAAAGTGGGGTTTTCTGAGACAGGAAATATGCACAGACAAGGTAATATGTTTTCTGGGAAGGAAGTCTGAGAAATGCATGGCATGAGATTGGGAATGTGCATCTCATTTCTGAAGGTAGGAGGTTGGAACGACTTGGAGTTTTGAGTTGCCCACAGAAGAAAGCATGTAATAGTTGTTGTTCACCTCTCCCTAAACAGTCCGACCTTGCGAAAAGAGTCATATCTCCAAGGAACTAGTTCTAGGGGGAAAGATTTTATGTCTTTGCAGACAGGCAGTTTGTGGAACATGGTGTCCAGACCCTTACCAGGGAAAATCAGAGAGAAACACACGGAGTCAGAGGTCTCTAAATGTACAATCAGAGGGCACACAAATATGGCAGGATTATTTAGGAAGCCTGCAGAATCTTGGTTTGGTTTTCACTTGACCACTGTGGGGAAGATAAAGGAACAATAATAACTGAGAATGGTACAGCGAGGTACCACCTCCAATTCCAGCCAGTCAGGATTCGAGAGGCAAGCCTCAGAGAGCCAGAAGTCATTACAGAAGACACGATGCAGAAAAATAAATAAATATGAACAAAAAAGAAGTTGAGAGAGATTCTGAATAAGGTAGAGGACAGCAGCTATCACTGGGGTCCCAGAGAGAGTGTTGGAGGATCCTCAAGATTTTCAGGTTGGCACCTTCGGGATGAGGAAGTCCCGAAATTTGGTGTCTTTTGTGACCCTGCGTGCCAGGCCCATAGGGATGACATCTCCAAATCTTTGAATCTCATGGATCACTGCATCTGTGTAGGGCATCTTGACCCGGTCTTCAATCTTGGGCTGTCGGTTCCTGCCAATCACTCGATCAATCTCCTCATGCACCTTGGCTGTAGGAGAGGGAAACATTTAGGTATTTAGTGGCCTCAGAGCAGACATTCTGGTGCAAATTTGTTAAACTGAACTCATGCGTGTTTCTATATGTGAGATAGATGTTCACTGCAGGAAATAGATTGACCATAAACATTTCTGGATTTATTCATTTTAACCTGGTCATACTAGATAGGTAGGGGATTCTGAAAGAAAAAGAATTAGACATTTTTCTGCTGAGACAGGCAATGGGACATCTGTGATTAAGAGCAGCCATTTATAAGCAGCTGAGGTCAGAAATATACAAACAACTCCTGAGTCTGCACTGGAGCCCCTCAGCCCAATAGCCCCTGCCTGTGCACAGCAGTGTGTGTGTTTTAAGGCCCCAGGAAATGGGAAAGATGGGACCTCAAAGGATCCTAGAGGGTCAGAGTCCTTATTTCCCTGATCCATGCAGCCTTACCTTCCACCTCTGGGTACTTCATGAGCAGCAGCAAAGCATAGCGCAGGGTCGTGCTGACCGTCTCTGTGCCCGCAATGAAGAGGTTCAGTGTAGTCATCACCAGGTTCTTCATGAAGAACTCTGAGTTGTGATTATTTTTTTCCTAAAGTGAGAGGGTTTTTAGACTGTGTCCATCTGTCACCCATTTCCAGAATGGTATAGGAGTTTTTGCTTTGGAGCCACCCATTTTAGGTCAAGACCTAAGGTGGCAAGAAGGTCCCTAGATCTACTATCTTCTGTAGATTCCACTTCTCTGGCTTTGCCCCAAATCTTTTCCTTTGATTCATTGCCTGGCTGCCTATGTATCCCTGTGTTAATTTTGTTTTCACTCTTTAAATGGTAACAATATGTAGAAAAAGAGTTATATAGACAGACTGTGAGGAAAAAAAAGTGGAAAGATCAACAGGGTGTGATTATGACAAAGTAAAAACAGATATTTTGTAAGGAAGACAAGAAGGCAGAGCAGTGATTGTCAGAAACTCAGCATTTTGAGAACAAAATTCTGAAGTCAGGAGACAGTGGATTGTAGAGGACCCCAGGTGAGGGGAGTGTACTTGGGAAAAATCAGGAAATGACTGAGGGAAAAAATAAGATTAAGAGATTCAGAAGAGGTGGCCTCATGCTGTGGTGGAGAAGCTACAGCACCACACACAGCAGCCACTTCCTTCCAGCAAAAAGGGAAGGAGAAACTAATAACTTCTCTGCCTAAGGAGAAATGCATCAGGACCAGAAGAATATTCTGCAGTTGGAGACAAAAGAACACAAGACTCTGCTCTCCCAGTAACCCACCCAACAGTTGTTGAGCCATCAGTCACAGGATTATCTGCCTGGGGCTGAGTCATGCAAGTGGGAGTTGGCAGGAACAACATGGTGTGGAAGGGATGAGCATGGCATTCTTAGTCCCAGAGAAGCCTCTTGTGACTTTACACTGCAAAGCTCCCAGAGTCGATGAGGGAGGGACACTCTTGGGAGACTGCTGGCAGTTGTCCCACTGAGAGGCAGAGACCAGTGATCAAAGATTCAGTTCTGGCATTCAGACACCAGTTTCAGTCTGATTTACACATGGTTGGAAGCTTGCATTGGTACCATGTTTCTACTTCTAAGCATGGTCTTATGGTATGTTATCTCTCAACTAGTTCTGAAAGTATCACTATAATGGATTGGGTTGTTACTTCTGTAGTTGTACTGATTCCACAGAAATAATCCTGACTCAGTGGAAAATTTACTGCCAGTACACTTGTCTGCCAAAACCATCGCACTCAGGGAGAGAGACAGAAAGAGTTCCTCACCTAGAAATTGCCAATGAGTCAAACTCTGTGAAAACACCTGCAACCTGGAAGAAAGAGCTCACCTTGAGAAAGAGCTCATACCTGAGTCTAAGTTCACCCCTGTCTTGCAGTGGAGGGATTGAGGAGTCACCAGGGTGTGAGCACTCAGATTCTGTCATGGCAATAACCTGACAATCAGATGTGATGCATCTTTTTGGACATTTAGCCTGTGCTCTCTCCAGACATTGAATTGGTTAAGTTGTTGGAGTTCCTTGAGTTATTTAGTAACATGGGGTTATGTTCTATGATTTTGTGTGGATGTTAAGTGGTTACACTTGTATATGTATTCTTAAATTGGATTTTACTTAGTAGCAGTCTGTGTTCTTTTTCTTCTCTTAGCTCCTTATCTACTTTCTTCACCTCAAACCACTGAGATATTATTAACATATTTCTTTATTCCTCTTCCACACACATAGACTCCACCTGCCTAGTTTTAAAATTGTTCATACTTAGCTCCCTCACCAACACTCTTGCATTCTCTAGTATTATTCCTTGGGTTTTCCATATCTTACCTAGCTTATTGTCCTCTTTATAAATGAGTTCTGATAACCACACAGTTTTCCTCAATCACAAAGCAAGTACCTTTCCCCAAATGCCACCTTTGTCCTCATCCAATATCCTCTGAAGACTCAATAGTTAACCTACAATGCAACTTAAAGTCCTACAACAAAATGAGAACCTACATCAATCTTTTCTCCTCATCTACCATGAGTCTCCCTTTCACATCTAGCCATTAGTGCCTAACACAACTCACACAAATATCCCCTATTCCCCCCAGCCCACTTCATTGACCTCTGTGCAGGGAAACCACAAGTAATCAAAACGCATAGGATACATAGAGGATAGACAAGGAGAAGAATAACTCAAAAACAATCATACAGAAATGTGGCAAGATTGAATCTGAGATGTTGTTATAAATAAAAGAAATCCTTTTGGCAAAACATAGTAACAAAGGCTAAGTCACTTAAAGTAAATAACAGAAGGATTATATATTAGTGTGAACATACCAAGCTGAAAATTACTCACAGGGAGTCACCATCCTATGAAACAGCACCATATAAACTACAAACTCTCCAGTCCCCAATCTACAGTAATTCTAAATATAATTTTTCAAAAGACTATGGATATAACACAGACTGATGTGGGAGAATGGAGAAACAAGCAAATAGAAGATCTCCATGCCACCCTATCCCAAACTCTAAGGCAGAACAACTTGGTGACAAAGAAGAACACAAATACCAGAAAACAGATATATATGGGAAAATTTCTCAGAAGGTACTGAGAAAGTAAATGAGTGCCAAGAGAAAATTAACCAAACTTTCCAGCAGTTACAATCAATATGCTGCAATAAACTTGGAGGAAAGAGAAAAAAAAATGGATGAGCAAAGCAAAACAGGTAAAAATTTGAATAACAACTTCAGTGAGGGTATGAGTTGAAAAGATGTCAGAGATAAATACCTGAAATGAAAAATAGCTCTGAATTCATACATTGCACAAATGTGTAACATGAAATACAGTGTCTGATAGTGAGCACAAAATAGTAAATTATAAACAGCTAATAAAGTCAAAAAGGAAAATTAAAGGACAAGAGAAAACTATCCAGCAGCTCACCTGTGAATTCACCAACATGCTTATAGAGATTATGAAAAACGTTTTCTCAAATATAAGAAAAGATTTTAAAATTCAGGTAAGTGATTCTTACAGAATGCTCAGCAATTATGTTGAAGAAGAACTTTACCAATGCTTATCCTCATTAAACTTATACATATCAAGCAAAAACACAAATAAAATTGAAATGCAAAGGCAACCAGAGAAAGACCAAAAAAAATCACATATCTTTATAGATACACCAATTAAAATCCAAGCAGACTTCTCACCACAAATGCTCCAAGCCAGAAGATCTTCAAGTATTCCAAGCTTTAAGAGCAAATAACGTCCAACCCAGATTAACTTAGCCATTAAAACTATCCTTCAAAGAAAATGGAGAGATTGAGGCATAATGATGCACATCTATAATTTCAGAACTGGGGAGGCTGAAGCAAGACGATGTTTGCAATTCTGAGGCCAATCTGTTCTACAAAGTGAGCTCAAGGCCAGCCTCAGCTGCATAGCAACATCCTGTCTCAAAAAGACAAAAAAAAAAAAAAAGTAAATGGAGATAGAAAGTAAATTCTCCCAAAAGCCAGGAACAAGACAAGGACATCCAGTACCACCTCTTCTATACAACATAATATACTTGAAACATTAGCAAGAACAACCAGGTAACTGGAATAAACAAAAGGAACACACACAAGAAAGAACTGAAAGTATTACCATTTTCAGATGACATGATACTCTCTACACACAAAATACCAAGAACTCCATCCAAATCCACTTACAATTCATAAACAATTTCAGCAAGGCAGAAGGATAGAAGATCTATACACAGAAATAATCAACATTTGAGTCTGGTCTGAGCCACGCTCCTGCCGAGTAAGGATCCCTGAACCTGCCTCCATGAACCAGCTCTTCCTGCCTGAGTTCCAGTCCCAAACCTATCCGCCATCCAGTCTGGCCCGTGCACCTGCTGGTCCCAAACTTATCGGCTGTCCAGTCTGACCCGTGCAGCTGCCAGGTGGGGAGCCCCAAACCTGCCTCCATCTCCCCGCTCTTCCCGCCTGAACATCAGTCCCAAACTCATCCACCATCCGGTCTGGCCCGCGCGCCTGCTGGGTAAAGATCCTCGAACCTGCCTCCATCTCCTGGCTCTTCCCACCTGGGCTCCAATCGCGAACCCATCCACCAACCAATCTGGCCTGCCTGCACTAGCCTGGTAAGGACCCTGATCCTGCATCATTCTGAGACTCAACTCCAGAGCTCCAACTCCACCCACAGTCCAGACAAACAAGGTCACACAACAGCCAGCCTCCTGAGCTGCAACTCGCAACCAGGCACCACTGGAAGGGAACAAGCTTGGTGGATCCAGAACAAACTCCCATAGGTGTTAACAGCATAACTTCACCAAACTACAGAGATCACTGCCATACAAAATGATAATGACAAGGAGTAAGATGCAGTAACAGGGCCCAAGCCCACCCAAATCAAATACAGGAGACAATCCCATGGAAGAAAATGGGAATCACGCAGCCAAAAACTCTGAATTTGAGGTAGACAGACAACTACAGAAACATATAGAGCAACTCAGATCAGAGATA
>PVKN010036678.1:0-11392 GCA_004027915.1 Capromys pilorides | reverse complement strand
AGAGGAGAAGATAATTAGCTCTGGGGTTAAAAGAACTAAGTGTTCTTCCCAAAACATAAATATTTAAATGTTCATAAAATCAATATCTTCCCAAGACATAAATATTTAAATGCTCATATAATTAATATACATCTTTCATGGGGGAAATAACTTGATTCAAAAGACAGAAGAAAGTTCAAAATTCTGTCAGGTAATAATAACATACCATGGAAACAATCCAACCTGCAACATTACAAAATAACTGTGAAAGTTCCTGTTATCCAATAATTCCAAATACTCACATTTTGCTTTGATATGTACTAATGTCTAACAAGCAACTTCAGGAGTGGTGTGAAGTAAATGATTTACTGTAAAAAAAGTGGGTTACTTTTTTTACAATAAGAAATTACATTAAGAAGGAAAGATTTCTAGCTACTTACTAGCTTTGGTATTTTACAGATACCAGTTTAAATTTTCATTGTTTTTACCAGCTGTTTAATAGGATTTTATTCCATCAAAAATGGATGTAAATTTAAAAAAACATTGAAAGGAGTCACACTGCATCATAGCTAGAGACAACAAACCATTTTTAAGGTCTTTCGTGTAACGTATTGTGAGTCACCAGCTGTTTTCTGATCCATGGAGCACACTCTGCGCTGAGAGACCGCTGCCCACAAGGCAGGAGCTGACACTGATCTGAATCCACCAGCTCTCCCAAAGGATCAGATGGCCTCTCCGCACTGGAATCAGTATTGCTACCCCAGCCTCATCTGTCACCTCCTGGGACAAGAGCTGCAACAAACGTGAAGGGAAATTGCTCCTGTTAGGGGACAGTTGCATTTATTTCTGTTTCAAAAAGCAGCCACTTATCATGTGTGTGTTAAAATGATGCCTAACTATAAAAGAATCCATCCATTTCTACCCAAATATTAATAAACAAGAATAACACATGATTTCTGCTTCCCTGTGCTGCTGGCAGGTAGCCTGGCTTGGGATCGAGCTCCCTCAGTCTGTTCAAGGCCAGTGGAAGGAATTTACCCTCCAAGTAACAAGCACTAAGGGCCCCCACAAGGGTGCCACTTTTTCCTGGGTAGCTAGTCTCACTCTTGTGAGCTGAACCCCTAAATTCAAGATTTCTTTCAAAGTATGAATCAGAATCATGGAGTTTTCTACATTTTTATTTATTCTCCAGTTTCCAGGACAGTGGTCTAAATGGAAAGACTGCAACCATTTTACGGAAGGCAATTTCAAATTTGAATCATTTTCCAAGCCAAAAATCAAGTGGCTTCCCTTAATAAAAAGCCGCATCCTCCTCCTAAGAGTTCACTAGCCCTCTGTGCTGTGGATTCTACAGGAACAGCAGGACACTGACTTCTAGTAAATGTTTGTGAAGCTCAGTGATGCAAAGCAGATTCGCTGAAGCTGAGGCTTGCATAATAGCACAGCGTCTGACTCTAAACTGCACATTCCATCCATCCATCTATCCACTCATCTATCCATCCATCTGTCCATCCATCTGTCTGTCCAACCATTTGTCCATCCATCCATCAATCCGTCCATCCATCCATCCATCCATCCATCCATCCATCCATCCATCCATCCTTCTAGCCATCCAACAAATATTTATTGAATATCTGCTGTGTATAGCCAGGAACAAATAGACAGAGCTTTTGCTCTTGTAGAGGGTAACATGCATGATGTGGGTGGGATTATTTGTTTGTTGTGTTACACTAAAAAAACTGTGATTGGTTGATAATAACATTATTTTCAAAATATTTCTTTTAATTTTGAGCTTTTTTCAGTACAATCTGTGCCATGAAAATGGTCAGGGATAATATTTGCAGTTTAAGAACATAAAATATATTTACAAAATCAAAGATGACACTTAGCCTCCAAGATACAGTCTGCCAAGTGTTCTTAATCAGAAAACTACCTTAACAGAAAAATTCATAAGCACATTTAATATATGACAACACTAAATATCGGATGTAAACATAAAAAATGATGCCTTGACAAAATTGTTAACTAAGAACTTCATTCAGAAAAGAAAAAAAAATTCTTGTGGGTCTTAAAGAAAGGTAGCATCAAATGCAAAATTTGTTTAGTTAAAAAAAATTCAGTTGTCACAGCAGCATGTTATTTCTAGGAATAACAGATCATTAGATGCTTTTAAGATTCTCATAACAAATGACATTTCTTTAGGTCCCTTTCAGTCCCAACTTGGCCCTCATCATCTTCCTTCTTTGTTTTTTCTTTTTTTTAATAATTCAGTAGACTGCAGTTGAATATATCTTGACATCACAACCTAAAATATCAGATCCGCTCAATTGTTATGCAAGTAATGTGGCGCTGTAAATGACTGCTGGGTGACAGGATGCTACTGAATGAGGAGGAAAATGCGAGCCACGTCCACTCCCTGCCGCCTGCAACTTAATCTGAAATAACATCTGTGAAGGGACATGTGACACTCTGATCCAACAATGCATTTGATGGGGAAAAGTATCTGTAATGAAATTCTGGTCTAAAAGAATCAGCAATAGAAACTTCTGCTTCTGCCAGTCCTTCCTCCTTCCTCACCACCCTCCTTTCTGCCCAACTCCTTCAGAAGAGATATCCAGGGGGACTCTAGCACCCCTTAAAAACAACATTTCATAATGTTCGCCCAGATTAGGATGAAATTCCAGGATATTTTTGTTCCAAATGGAAAAATTTATTTCAACCCATTTATAGTCTCAAGAAAGCAATGCAGAAAACATTTATTCAAATAAGCATTTAATTAAAAAGATGCATTTGGTAATCTGTACTCATGAATAATGATACTCATTTTCCTTTACAAATTTTTCTGGAGCATCATAAATTGTATTTAAAGAGGCTCAAAGATGATTACAGGGCTGGCCAGATAGCTCAGCAGATTGAAGTGTGCCTGCTTAGGCAGACAGAGGGGCTCAGGATTCAATCGTGGCCTGTCATTCTGGTCCTGCCCCCAGGGTGCATTGACACAGTGATTGAGACTGGGCATTCACAGCGATGCACACCTATAATCCCAGTGCTTGGGAGGCTGAAAACAGGAGGATTATTATGAGTTCTGTGTAATGAGACCCTGTAGACCCTGTACTGACTACATAAGAAAAAGAGACAATTACAGAAGTTATGGGACACCTGACTCATACTGAGAGACAGAATGGAGATGAAAGGACATTGAGGGGACAGACTGTAGGGAAAAACCTCCCCATATCCATACCCAGAGTATGCCTGTGTCTCTTAGGATAAAAACATCAAAAAAACACATAAGGATGCAAAGATATCAGGAGAACTCCTTGGAAATTTCATATTTCCCTAGTCCTCAGCATGTGCTGCCAAGATGACTTTGGGCCTGATACTGTGTCCATTACCAGCAGCCACTGCCCATGCGGTATTAAGAGGATTCTGGCTGCCTGACTGCTGAATGTGGCTTATCTTAGTCGCAGCATTATGTAAGCCACCATTTTAACACTTACTGCAGCATAAGACTTTGGAGTGCCTGAGTGGCCTGACTGGACACTCAGTAAAAATGATTATCATTTTTGAAGGAAAAAGGCAGAAGATGACCTAATGCACAGCCATCTGGAATGTATACCTGAAAAGCTGCCCGAATGTTCCCTAATTCTATAAGATTTTAACGGGGTGTTGCAATTGTCGCCAATTTAGGAAAAGACATTTGAGTGGCTCCTTGGGAATCCCTGCTCTCAGATCTTATTTTACAGAAAGAAAGAAGGAAAGGAGAGATGGACAGATGCTATTATGACATGACCTGCTCTTAGACCTGCTCTTAGTTATAGATGGCAAGGTGCGGGACAGTGTGGAAAGTCCTATAGGCTAGCACATCCCTTCAGGTCGCCTTCCATTGACAAGAAGTCAGCACATGGTGTGCATGTTCTACATATCCAGGAGGAAACAAAGAAGGGTTGATGAACAGCTGAGCAGTATCTGCTCGGGGTTCACACATCTGGTCATGCTCACGTCTGTATGGTTTACCATGGCAACTCTCCTTGGGCCTTGCACCTTCCCAGTTCCTTGTGCCTATAGAGACAGAAGAGTCACTCTAGCCACCTTCTGGTCCTTCCATCTCCTTTCAGATTGCTTCCCATTTTTGTCTCTAGCTCCACTGGGTTTCAGAGTCTAAGCACCTTTAAGGTTCTCTGCCTGCAGCCTGATTTTCAGAGCTGCAGTGCTGCTGCCAGCTGCCATGCCTCTGGGTAGGGCACTTCCAACTTCCTGGAGCTTTCAACAGGTGCTGCCAGGCACCCTTCCTTGAAGCCATCTGCCATTTCCCTAAGGTGTTCTTGTTTCCTGGTTAGATCAGAGGCAGCACAACATACTGCGAAGATCATGGGCTCTAGGTCCAGGCAGACCTGGATTCTAGATTCCCCTTTGATATTTTTAGCTGCCTATCTTTGGTCATTGTAAACTGAATAATTTTTCCTGTAAAGAAAGGCTAACAATGTCCACATGCCCAATTGAATAAGCACATTGTGAGAATCAGATGAGGAAGTCCAGGTGAAAACAATTTATAACTTTTAGAGAAGGTGTCATCATATTTTGAGGGTGTGATAGCAGTTATTTCAATTAAATCACAGATACAATACCCTTTTTAAAATTTTGATCCATAATTTTATTTATTTATCACTTTAAGGAAACATAGTAATTTCTTTTCTTGGCTTTATCAATAGAAGGCTATTGATTTCATACTTTAGTGACATCTACATTTGTATAGACCTTGGTATTCCACAACAGTGCCTTAATTTTTAGGTTTCTTTAGCTTGTCACCACTAAAATTTTCTGTCTGAATAACTACACTTATTCTTCTACCTCCAACAAGGTTTCAAGGAAAATACCCTGAGCCACCAGGTAATAAAATATATTATAACTACCAGTGGAGACTCCAGGTTCAAAAATTCTTCGTAACTTTTCATAAGGCACAGCTCTGTTCAATGCTCCTAGGGTTAGAAGCTACTGATAAAGACTCCAGATCCTATTATAGCATACTAGCATACTGTTTGTTTCCAACAAGGACATTTTTATTTTCTGACTGCCCCTGATTACCCGAGCCATATATCTGCTCCAAGTAAGGGAAACAATAGTGTTGGCCTTGCTCCCCAAGATAGAAGGTCATCCACACATAAAAGCTGAGCTGAGAGATTTGGCTACCATCCAAGAAAAGGGAGACCAGAAATTTCTATTAAAGAGTGTTTTCTTTGCACTTGTATGTGTTCAGAGATGATAAGAGCATTCAGGTTCCCAGTTGAAAGTCCTTCTGAAACAGAAGAACACAATCATGAAGAGACACTGTCCTGAAAGGTGGGTCCCTTCAAGCTGCAAAGCACTCTGCTCAGTATCTCTGCTTCCCAGGAGCTGAGCAGGACAAGACTTGGCTGATTATTCTGCCATCACCTGCCAATCCATGTTGGATGGATTCTAAGTCTTCAGCCAATCTTTTTCCCTTTTCAGCCAATCTTGTTTACTGATATTTTCAATTTTAGGATGCATAACTCTACCAGAGGCTCATACCCTTATTTCAAAGGCTGTCAAGTAACTTCACCTCTCCATGTTCCTTTCTATTGCATACTATCATTGCCTGATCTGTACATAAACTTTCTTTTTCATAAATCTCCTGGGGATACTCAAATGTTTTCTCCTTCTTTGGCTTGACTACTCCATTCCAGTATAAATGGCTTTGCTGTCCCTTCTCCCCTTTGGCCTCCCTGTCATTCTGGTCCTTCCATTCTTATTGTCCTCATTAATGTTTCATGTCACCCTTTCCCAAAATGGGTAAATCCTAAATTCTTGTTCATCTGTACTTAGTTTCCATATATTCACCAAAGGATTGACTCCCAAACCTATTGCCTTTTTAAATTTCTATCTCTACTGCTCATGGACACCTTCTGTTACATCTACCTCCTTAAGCAGGGCCCTGCCTCTGCACGCATGTCCCCACCAAGGGAGGTGTGCAGGTCACTCACTCAGTTGACTTCACTGCAACTATTTTTTCTAGAAAAGGGTAAGAAGTATAAGTTTTTTCATATTTAATCATGTTTCGATGTTATTATCTATTAATATTTTGTGAGTATATGTAATTCTTTAATTAAACAAAGCAGATTTGCTATGTGTAAGCTTAACAGGAATTAGAGGTTTTTTCATACCACTCCCTTCTGGCAAGTTCTCTGAATCATGCTCTGCACCCAGGAGAAATCTTAGCCAGATCCCATCCTTTTCCCAGGAATGATCTGACAGTAATCAAAGGTCTCATATGACCTTCTGGCTATCTACCACTCTCTCTGTCACTCTCTAGCACAGGCGAGGGAGAAGTTTCCTGTGTCATCTCTGTGCCCTTTTCCTCCCTTGGGCAGCTCCTCATTAGGCTCACATAGGGGTGGCAGGAAGGATAAAAGTGTCTTCTCAAAACTCTTTCTCTTTCTCCTTTGCTTTAAACAATTTATTTAACTCACATGCACTTCCACTTATTTAACTGAAGTGACTTGCATTTGTTTTGATAAATCTTTTTCGCATGGTGATTTATCAGATCATCAAGCTAATAGAAATATTTGGCCATTTGGGTATACAACTCCACAATATCTTTCAGCAAGAGAAACATGGACGAGTAAATACTTGATGTAATTAACTAGGTAGAATGAAAGTCTGCTCCAAATTTTATTTCTGAGATGAAGTCACCACACACATGTTCAATTAAGAAAACCATCCTTACAACACAGAATGAGTTTTTATTGTTAAGTAGGACCTAGAACACTTAGCTGACAATTAGTTGCTGAATAGTATAGCTCCATCCTCAGCTTATGCTATGAACTCATAGGGAATAGGTTCCAATAACTCAGGCTCCTTCCCATTCCTTCTGTGGGTGGGGCAGGTTGGTGCTGCCCCAGAGAACCCAGAGAAACCTTTCTCTTTGGCTTCCTTCTTTTTCCAATCATTTGCCTTGACACATTTCAGGTATCTAGCTCAACTCTGAATGTCAAATATGCTCAATACACACATTACTTTCCTTGGCAAGTACTTGCCTTTAACTCGCTTGTTTACAACAATGCCAACAGCATGCTGGGTAACATTGTAGACTTTTCCAGTTTTGCCATGGTGACATTTTATGGCATTTGTTTTTGCACAGTACTCATTCCCTTGAAGTCTACAATATCACTCTTTTTGTAGATTTGTAGTATGTGGCTAAAGGAAAAACCCATGATTTCTAAAAGGGCTGGAGAACATGTACCAGATTTCTCTCCGGTCTTTCTGTCTGTCTGTCTGTCTGTCTGTCTGTCTGTCTGTCTGTCTGTCTCTGTCTCTGTCTCTGTCTCTGTCTCTGTCTCTGTCTCTCTCTCTCTCTCTCTCTCTCTCTCTCTCTCTCTCTCTCTCTCTCTCTCAGAAACTGGAGATAGAACTCAGGACCTTGCACTTGCCAGGCAGGCACTTGTGCCCTGAGCTATCTCCCCGACTTTTCCTGTTTCTCTTTGTGTTCATCATGTTGGCAAATTGTTGGAAGAGGGCAGTTCTGGCCACAAGGAAGACTTTTCTTCTTAAAGAATCAAGGAAATCACCAAATGTTCACAACACACATAGAGGTACCAGTCAAAATAATGTTAAATGAGAGAAGTTGTCATGAGGGTATCTGTGAGTTTTTGTTCTATGACAATGTTGAGATAACGCTCATTATTCTTAGAAAGTGCGGCATTTATTTAGGAACTTGTCTAAGGTCTTGTGGCTATCAGTGCGGGGATCCCAGCACAGTCTGAAACCCCCACACACCTCCTGCACTCTGCGTGCCTCCAGAACTACTTTTAGTCTAGCTCCTCATCTTTTCCTTGGAACCAGAAGCCTAGTTGCAGGTTTTCTACACATTTTCCCCCTGCCATCTGACACGTGCCCACATCATGCAGAGCTCCTGGATCTCCTCGCTCTGCTCCCTATGAAGCAGGCAGTGTGCCATTCTGTAGCAGGCATGGGATGGGCAGAGCCATGAAGGAAGCAAGAGGAGTGTGGTTGGTCAGCTGTAAGGAGAACTGAATGCTTGGCCTTTGAGGAAATACACAGAATCCCAACAGAGGAAATAATCCAGAAATTTAAACCATTCATTCAGAGAAGAACAGGGAGAACTCAGCACTCTCTGCTAGAGTTCCTAGTTAGAAACGAGGCCATGTGTGACTAGGAAAAAAGCTTTGACAGACTGTTGGGAGTAGAACCGGGATCTTTGTAGATTCAGGAGTGAATGGGAAGTTAGGGAGCGGAGATAGCAGGAATAGATTACTCGTCCCAGAAATCTATCTTCAAGTACAGATGAGATGATATAACATTGGGAGATACACAAACCCAATTTTAAGGATAAAGCCATAAGAAGGAAGGGGGATAGAAGGAAAGGAAGGAATGAAGTGATGGAGGAAAAGGAAAGAGAGAAAGAAATGAGTGAAGGAAAAGAGAAGCGCATTGTGTAATACCTGTGGTGTGTTTCTAAAATCGTCTGAGGTCCTTGTCCTGAGCAACTCTGGCTTGAGTGCCGCTCAGCATGGGACCCTTTAGTAGTCAGTATGTTCCTAAGCCCTTTTATGCTGACCTCCCTAGCTAAAAATCTTGAAAAGTTGGAATTTCTTGAAAACATTGTATGTGATAAGGTTTCGTCCTGTACGTCTGTTTCGCTTTTGCCATTCTTTCACCTTGAGAAAGGGAAGCGGCACAAGTTGAAGAGGTGGCTGGCCCCAGTACTTCTGAAAGGCTTGAGCAAAGTCCCCAGCCTCTAGCCCAGGTCTGTGAGCACATGCAGCACTCCGGGCAGTTCTGCGTAATTCCAGGGGTGTGTGAACAGTCTCTTTCCTTGGGATACCGAACGTGGCCAGAGGAACATGGAGAGTGGTGAGTTGCAGAAGTGGTTCCCATGATGCAGCACAGTGTACAGGTGGCGTGCTGTGAGAGTCACAGAAGTATGGGAGCCAGGAATGTGTATTGTGGATCTGTGATCTGTGACCCAACACCCACACAGTGTGTTTATGATGCCTTGAGGGGTAGAAGCCAAGTTCTGACACCATTAGCTCTACAGGATAACAGAGCTGAAAGTGCTACGCCTAATGCAACTTTGCAATTCTATATGGCAAAGATATTGGGCCATGTTACCTTTTTAAAAAATTTTATTTATTTATGTATGTATTTATTTATTTAGTATTTTAGGGAAGGGTCTACAGGGTGTTCAGGGTCTCACTACTAGATCAGACTGATAGTGATTCATCTATTTACAGCCTCCCAAGAGCTGAGATTATAGGCACGCACCACTATGCCCAGTCACTATTGCCTACTCAGGTGTGCCTGGGGGGCAGGGCTGCAGGGCAGGCCTGGGGTTTGAACCCCTGGCTCCTGAGCCTGCTTGCAGGTGCTTTAACCTGCTGAGCTATTTGGCTGGCCCTGGGCCATGTTACTTAATGATCACTCTTTTGATTTAAAGATCCAAGTGGTTTGTTCAGGGATCTGTCTTGGTCTCCAGCAGCATGAGCTACCACAGTAAACCATGGGCAGATGGTTATTAGCATGGAGAAGCTTCCAAAAGTGTTGCCTGAGCTCAGAAGGTCCACAAATGGAGCCTGATTCAGTGAATTCCCAAAGTTAGAGGTTTCCATCAGTGGAGGGCAGCAAGCCTAATGAGAGACAGTCAGAGCAAAGGTCAAAAGCCGTAAGCAGCAGGGTCCCAATTTATTGAGCTGCCTCTAATTAGAGATTGGTCTGGGAGAAGTGTACACACGGGTGTACCTCAGTCAATACTTCACATCGGAACTGCAGTGTAAAGGACAATAAGTAAAGAGCAATAGAAAGAAAATAAGAAGAGGAAATATCTTCCACCCACATTCCATCCCGAGGCCCTGTGTGTGTGTGTGTGTGTGTGTATGTGTACACACATGCATACACACACTGGGGAGGGAATCTTCCCGTCAGGCCAGACTAGAGATATTTCTGAAATCAAAGTTTATCTCTAGTTTCTTGGATGCTTTCTGTGAAAAGAATGCTGACAGCTTTTAATTTGTAAAGTTATCTCTAAGCACTTCTAAAAAGGCCACAAGGGGGTTTACAACCACTCCTCTGCTGGGGATTCCAAAATAAGAGAGAGCAGAATAACAGGGAACATGTTCTTATTACAACATGTCTCTAAGTGTAGGGCGTGGTGGCGCATGCCTGTAATCCCAGCACTTGGGAGGCTGAGGCAGGAGGATCAGTTTGAGTTTGAGACCAGCCTCAGTTACAAAAGTGAGCTCAAGGCCAGCCTGAACTGCACAGGGAGACCCTGTCTCAAAAAGACAAAAAACAAACAAACAAACAAACAAACAAACAACAAAAAACTCTAAGTGTGCTTGGCTCGATGTGTGCACACGTTGTGTATTTACCCATCCTATTTCCTTTAATTGCAATTTTTTTTTTAAATGAGCAGAACATATTTATTGAGGGAAAGAAAGCTCTTGTCCAAGAGAGAGACAGGAGGGGGGATCTCGAGTGGGTTTCCCTGGGAAGCTGTCTCTTCCAATCTAATTGCAATTTAATAAGAATTCATCCTAAGGAGAAAACTACAGGAGAAATTAGAAATGAATATAGATCATTCTTTAAATAAAAATGCTAATACAGGAATCAAATGAGCATAAAGAAGAGCAAATATTCCCTTGCTAATCTATCTTTTCCTCCACAGAAGTATCTTTTATTTTTATTTCTATTTTTTTAAATGTATTTAGTACAGGGTCTACAGGGTCTCATTACACAGATGGAACTCCTACTGATCCTCCTGTTTTCAGCTTCCCAAGCACTGAGTGGTCTGCGCCACCATGCCAAGTATCAATCACAGTCTCTATGCCCCAGAGGTGGGGCTCGCACTGCACACCAGTGTATCCAACCCCTGGTCCCTGTGTCTGCCTCAGCAGGTGCTTTAATCCACTGAGCTATCTGGCTGGCTCAGGTAGCATGTTTTAGTGCCAGAATAAGTGATTAGGGAGAAAATTTCTTGGAAAAGTGTAGGAAAATGTCTAAAGAAAATACTTCCTAATTGCTGAGAGATACAGGTGAGGAGGGGGCACATTCATGCCAGGATGGCTGGAGCAGGGCTGCTGAGGAGGAGAGGCAGAAGATGTTCCTCCCAGTTGGACTAAGGGAGACTCCCAAATAATGGCCAAGAAACCTTCTAGGTCTACAGCATGTATGCATGTTAAGGTTGCTATGCTACTAATTTTTCGTAGTTCGTTAAAATCAAAGACTTGTGCTTATATTGTTTGATCAATTTTTCATGCCTATGTCTTGTATTCTGAACAACTATATTCCAGATAACAATGCATAATATATTAACATTGTTACTCTCCTGTTATCCTGTTTTGCAATGTTGTTTCATTGTTTTTATTATTTTTTCTTTTTC
>PVKN010036677.1:0-11392 GCA_004027915.1 Capromys pilorides | reverse complement strand
TTTTTTCAGAACTGGAGTTCAAACTCACGACCTTGCACTTGCCAGGCAGGCACTTGTGCCACGGAGCTATCTCCCCAGCTCCCAAAGATGAGTTTGTTTGTTTGTTTGTTTGTTTTTTGTCTCCCTATGCAGTTCAGGCTGGCCTCAAGCTCACTTTTGTAGCCCAGGCTGGTCTCAAACTCGCACTGATCCTCCTTTCAGCTTCCAAGTGCTGGGATTACAGGCATGTGCCAACAAGCCCGGCCATCCCAAAATGAATTCTTATCACAATTAAAACAACTCCTGTCCCATGTGCCAGTGTCAGCAAGCAGAAATGATAGGATTACAGGTGAAGCTGAAGGGGTCTTTGGAATACAGCTCATCTTGTCTTAAGGGAAACTGAGTCCTAGAGTGGCAGAGTCACTTGCCCAAGGTTACTGGCAGAAGTAAAAATTGAGAACTCTGAGGAATAGTTTAACTTAGGAGTTTTCATTTCCTCCCATAGTAAAATAGAAATCAAGATACTGACTGAGGTTATTCTGATGCTCAAATATGCAAAATAAATGAAAATATTTTGAAAATCAAAATTTTTTGGTCGTTTTGAGACAGAGTCTCGCTATGCAGTTCAGGCTGGCCTTGAGCTCACTTTTGTAGCCCAGGCTCGTCTCGAACTTGCACTGACTCTCCTGGCTGAGCCTCCCAAGTGCTGGGATTATAGGCATGCACCACCACGTCCAGCTGAAAACTGCAATTTCACAGAAGTACCTTTACATTTTTTTCCATGAAGCCTACTGCTTTTCTTATGCTAGATGCTAATAACTAAGAAATGTTAACAGGTGACTCTTTAATGTGAGCTTTGCATTTGGAAGTAGGAGATTTTCAGGACCTATTGAGCACCAAAGAAAATAAAATGGCTAGAGAAGGACTCCACTTGCCTCTCAAATTACTCCAGATGGGGCAAACAACAGTGGACAGATGTGTTTTCACAGTAACAGTAAAGCATTGTTTCAGAGGAGCCGAGAACTTGGTAAGGAGACAGAAAATTTGACCACACACTAGTTCAAGTATCTAGCCTGGGGTTGGACAAAATTAACTTAAAAATCCCTTTAACGCTTAGATTCTGTAATTGTATGATTACAACCAGTTCATTTTTACAACATACACTCCTCTTTATGCTTTCCCTATAAACTCAGAGATACTAACATCAATTAATATATTACAAATTGCATAACTGATCTTATAAATGAAAAACAACAAGGAAAAAAAATCTAACACATATAAGCACAAGCACACACAGGGCAATTTAACAACTTTGAGTTTTGTTTTAAGTTGAAGTGAGTATGAAAGAAAAGGCCATAACACACACACACACACACACACACACACACACACGTGTGTGTGTGTGTATGTATGTATATATATATGTATGTGTATATATATATATATATATATATATATGTATATATGGCCTTTTCAAACTGTCAACCTTAGTGGAATGAGTTTAAATATTATTTAGTGATATTCAGCAAAGGAGAAAAATTTCAGTTTTGATTTCTTCAGCTTTTTGTTTTATTTAGATGAATTCAAAGTCCAAAGCAATCATTCTAATGGGCTGCCATAAACTGGGGTGTAGCTCAGTGGTAAAACACACTTACTGGGCATATATGAAGCCCTGGTTTGATTCCCAGCCTTTTCAAAATTATCAATTAGCTGCTTTAATACTTATCTGACAGTGTAGACAGAAATTAGGAACATTATACCCTATTTGGAAGCACCTGATGGGGAGATAAAATCTTCACATTTCTGTTCATTTCTTAAAAAATAACAAATGTACAATACTTATGGCCTGGGAATAACAGGTTGTCTTGGTTAATTTTCTCTCCTTACTGAGACAAAATACATGACATCAAAGGTTTAATTAGCTGATAGTTTGTGTAGGTTTCAGTCCATACTTGGCTGGCTCCAAGGAAAACTGATACATGGCAAAGGGGCAACAGTTCAAGGCAGCAGAACATAGCAAAACAGCAAGAGCAAAATAGAGGAGTGGCAGAGAGCAAGCCCTCTTATATTGTGTGCAGGCTGCCTGCCTCAGGATGGGTAAAGCATTCACACCTATAACCCTGGCATGGGACCACGAATCAATCACAAATTCTAGAATCCTGCTCTGTGACTGCTGGAGGCTTTAGGGGGACATCTAGATACAAACCATAATACTGCCTCTAAATCTTACCCACTTGATGCCTCTAGGACTTCACACAGTGGATGTCATATCATTTGTTCAGTGAATGAATAGGATATATCAGTGTATTGTAGGTCAGGTATAGGAAGGTAGAGAAAAGGTTATTTTATTTTTTATTTTATTGTATTTTAGGGAAGGGTCTACAGGGTGTTCAGGGTCTCACTATTAGATCGGACTCGTAGTGATCCTCCTGTTTACAGCCTCCCAAGAGCTGGGATTACAGGCACACCCCACCATGCCCAGTGTCAATTGCCGTCTCAGCATGCCATGGGGGGGTGGGGCCAGCAGGGCAGCCCCACGGGTATCAAATCCCTGGGTGCTGTGCCTGCTTGCAGGTGCTTTAATCCGCTGAGCTATTTGGCCAGCCTGGTTGTTTTAGACTGTATAAAGAACATGGAGATTCAACATGGCGGCAGCATGGAATGAAGTGCTGACCTCCTAGATAAGAGCCTTCCTCAGACCTCAGCAAGGAAGATACAGAGCTGGAAAGGCAAAGGAAGGAATTATACCCACATTTTTTACATCTTCTTTTGGTTATTCATGTCTAATAAAAGGCTGGCATTGCTGTGGTCCAACCTGCAAATTAGTTTTCATTCTGAGTTTATGATAAACTGTTGTAAAACATTAAATTCATTACACACTGCTCCTTTGAAATTTGGGTAAAAAATTAGAAAGCCATATACAGAATCATTTTTGTATTTTTTTCTATGTTGTGAAAACCAAAATTGTAATTGTGTAAGTCTTTTTTAAAAAGACTTTTAAAAATTTATTTATTTATTTATTTTTAAAGGCAGCATTTTTTTTTTTTTTTTTTTTGGTGGAACTGGGGATTGAACTCAGGCCCTTGCGTTTGCCAAGCAAGCGCTTATTCTACTGAGCTATCTCCCCAGCCATTTTTTATTTTTTATTTTATGTTTTTTTAAACTTTATGTTATGGCCAGCTCAGCCTGCCCTGGGGGTGGGGCTGGTGCAGCATGTGATGCTTTGGATCGAACTGCGGTCCCTGTGGTTGCCTAAGCAGGTGCTTTAGACTGCTGAGCCATCTTGCCAGCTCCTGTAAGTCTTTGATTCATTAACATTATATAATTTAAATATATTTTTGTATATTTAGAAGTAAGGAGTTCGAAGACTATGCTTAACTTTCTATGCATGCATTTGGAAGCTGTTTCTACTGATAATGTAGTCATGAGTTATATTCATAAAATACTGACCTGTGTTGCATTTCAAAATAAACTGGTGTGGGCCAGGCGTGGTGGCACACGCCTGTAATCCCAGCACTCGGGAGGCTGAGGCAGGAGGATCAGTGCCCGTTCGAGACCAGCCTGGGCTACGAAAGTGAGCTCAAGGCCAGCCTGAACTGCATAGCGAGACCCTGTCTCAAAAAGACAAAACAACAACAACAACAACAAAAACCAAAATAAACTGGTGTGTGCTCTGCTTAAAAAAAAAAAAAAAAGAACATGGAGGTGTCTCATTTGAGACCATGGCTCATTTGAGAAACAACAGGAAGTTCAGTTTACCTGATGTCAAGGGTGTTCTGTGATGGAGGTGGAATAGCTAAAAATGAGGATGGCTAGAGACCAGATCACCAAGGGTATATGGTATGCCATAGTTTTGATGTTATCCTGAAAACAATGGGGGTAAGGGGAAGGAGCCAGAAACGATTGGAAGCTGGAGTGTGCTTTTAAGTGAGGACGTGGTATCATGATTATATTAGTGTTTGAGGTACAACCCTGGCTTCTTCTAGTGTGAAATAGATGAGAGGAATGTTGGGAAGGCAGCTAAGAGGATGAAAGCCTATAGGCAAGGTGAGCACCTGGGGGGCAAACAGGAAGAGGCTCTGAGTGAGCAAATGCAGTGGTAACAAACAGGTGAACATCATTTTAGGATAGAATAAGCAGCAAAGAGATTTTGACAGAAGAGAGTGAAATTAACACCTCTTCCCCATGCCAGACAACCCAGTAGAAAACAGCCCTGTCAGAGCAACCACAGTGAGAAACACCCCAGAGTGAGCTGAGTGCAAGTCTAGTAAGTGTAAATTTCATCAGATGTCCATGGTGAAAGCAAATGCCACATTGGGGAGCTCAAGCTGAAAAATCATCTGGACAAGGGATATGTCTAAGTTGGTCTGCTCTGTAGAGAAGGGACTGTACCCCGGGTGGGGGTAAGAGAAGAAATTCAGTTCTCAGCTTCTACTTTGAACAGATCAGTTCCATGAGGGGCCTTGGATTTTCGTCTTTGGAGGAACAGTGGATCGGAATTGTCTTCACATTCTTGGACCACTGTGGGAGAAGAGGGCAAGGCTGTTTTTGCTTGACCTCCAAGGGGCAGAAGTTACCAGGGGCTCAGTGTCACTTAGCCTCAAGCCAGGAGGCAGGGACTCAAGCAGCATCCTGCAGAGCTAGTGAACACCTAGCCCTGGCAATTGTCCAGTTTGTGAGGAAAGGACTCCTGTACATGGGATAAACAATAACAGCAAAACAAACAGCGACAACGAATAGCAGTGCGGGGATGAAGTCAATGCGTGATCTTCTATGTTCTTGTTAACCTTATTATGTGTAAGATCTAGCTGAGTGGCTGAGCATTTCTCAGCAGTCTTGTCTGATAATGAGAGACAGTATGTCTGTTAGCTTTTGAAATATATGCTTCTTCCAAGGAAACAGGTTGTGTATAGGTCGGCAGACCAGGTATGCTGTAGGCTCTGAACCGGTGTAATATTGTGTGGGTCGTACAGGGGCTAGCCTGTGTAGACCACCGAATCCTCATGCGCAACAGCGCTTGGGGATAAGCTTTGGCTCCAGCTAGGCTGCACAAGAGGGGCGGGGTTTCTTGAATGGTTCCCCAGGAGAAAGCGATTGGCCCTGGGGAAATCGAAGAGGCGGGACTAGTCCATTGTTGCCATTGGTCCTGCGGGCTAGTTGAGAGATGGCAGTGAGGGGGGCGGAGCCCATGAGAGGAGGCAATTGGTTTGGTGAGGGCCGAAGGAGGGAGTGAGCGGGCGGGCAGATGAGCTCGCAGCCCGCTCCCCGCATCCCGTAGCCCACAGCCCTAAGGTGGGAGGCAGCTGCAGCGAGCTCTCCTGGGCCGCAGCGGGGCGAGGGGTGTACAGGGCGTTGGCACCAGAGCGCGCGCCTGCGTCGCTGACTTGGATGCGGCGAGGACGCTTCTGCGTTCCTTGTGCTGGATGCGAACCGTTCAACAGCTGGCCTCTCGGGCAAGAGTCGCGGGGAGCTACGGCGGCGGCTGGAGGGAGGCGGCGGAGTCCGTGGCGATGGTGGTGGCAATCTCGCTATCCCAGCAAAGCCCAGAGTGGAGACGCACCGGCTCCTGAGGCTCCCGGTAAATGCCCTTCGCTATGCTGGCAGAGAAGGCAGCTACAACCCGCTGCGTCTTGGCCGGCTGGCCGCCCTGGCCTAGCAGAGCTATGCTTCACAGACAGGCCCACGCCGGACCCTCTGTGGGGATTGGGGATAGGCTGTGTAGAGGACCTGGCTCTCCCCGCCTACCTCAGCAGAGTTAGATTTTCCAGAGATGCGCCTAGGCTCTTCCCGGGGTCCTCTCGCTTTACCCTAGACCCTGCAGCACTTTCTCCGGCCCTGCAGCTGCTCTAGGGGGCGCGCTGACCAGCGCTCTGGTGGAGGTCACTTGAGGCATTCCCCTAGGGTAGGTTGGCAGTGACGTCCCGCTAATGAGAGCTGAAGATGCTTTCTACTGCTTGATCAGCATCCAGTGGCTCTGACTCTGACCGCCCCCCCCCCTTGCAGCACTTATCCAATAATCATTATCAAGGTTCCATGCCCCACCCCCACCTCATCTCCTCTTGTTGACTGGGCCCTTATCTGAAGAGACTTTGAGACTTGAGGTTTCCAGCAGGAGTGGAATAAGATATGCTTCCAATTTGACTGAGAGAGCAGTCACCTATAGGCTTTCTGAGTGTGTGGTTCAGAACTTGGGTTGGTAGGCAGAGGGATGGGCACCCTATATAGTAGGGGACACTATCATCCCTGCACTTGGAATCGTAGTCTTGGTTCTTAGGACTCGCATCTTTGTATTTGATCTCATGGGTTTTGCAGTCATTATTGGAGAAGTTTTGAATGCTGCTAACTTGAGTGACTTGTAGTGGAGCACTGGCGTCCAATATGGGGAGCTGGTGACCCTTTTAGCTTTTTCATTCTCAGAGCTTGTGCCCATTTTGCCTTAGGTTCTTCCCTCCTCTGATCTAACTTCATGTTGTTGAAACGCGAATTGGAAAGGCTCAATTTTCATTCTCAGGAAACCATTCTTTGGCATAATAAAATTGGAGCCTCCTAAATTCTACTTTTTAAATTTACTTCCTAAAGAGCATAGCATTGCAACAGCCACATTTCCTTTGATCTTTGGAGGGGGGTATCCTGAAAGCATGGAGTAGCTGGAATCATAGAGTGACTTCCACGAAGCTATTTTTCCTTCATTTCTTGTTCAGCACAGAGAAAAATGAGAAGTGGACTAATCCTGTGGACACTGATGCTCAGGGGATTCCAGCTACTACACATATCAGAAGATGATGGCAATGGTTTGAGGTCAGGGCCTCCCAAGACCACCTTGGTTTCTGTAGTGGGCTACAGGCTTTTTCTTTGGTCTCATCAAAAAGATTATACCTTTTTTTTTCTATTTCTTTTTGTACTGGAGATCAAACTCAGGACCTTACGCTTGAAAGGCCAGTGCTCATGCTGCTGCTATCTCCCCGGTCCAAGATCCCACTTTTGATGTTGCTATTTGTCCTGTTTCCCCCTCACATACTCAGGAAAAGAAAGTGGTCTTTATCTGGCTTTGTGTGTCCTCTCTGGCATCAGAAGGAAGAATGAGACTTGGGATCTAGGGAAGGCGGAGGTGAGGAGCATGTAGGATACAACATGGTAGTGGGTGTGTGGGATGGATTATTGCAATCATTGAAGTAGGTCTCTAACACTGACTACATTTATCTTCCCAGCATGCATCCCTACCTTTACCAGAGAAAGGGACTTGGGATAACTCGTCTCAGAGGTGGTGGTGTTAGTTATGCAACTCTGATTCATCGTCCACCAGAAACTATGAATTTTACGTTATATGCAGCCAAGGTGCAGGCTGAGGCAGGTCTGATACCTAGGACACAGAGCACATATGAGCTACATGGAATCCAGTGGAGGTCTGGTCAGAAGAGGCAGCATAAAAGCTGCAGCACTTATAGAAGTAAAGAAAACTCATTGAAAGTTGAATAATAATAATAATAATAATAATGGCTCACTTTGAGTACATATGGGGGTTTAGTATTTTGTTATTATTTCATGTAATGCATCACAGTCATGTAAGAAAAAAAGGAAAAGTAAGGGAAAAACATCCTGTAAAGTAGGCACTATGAAGGGTCAGGCATCCCTAACCCAGAGTTCTGAAATCCACATTTCAAAACTTTTTGAGCACTGATATGGCAGCACCCATAGAAAATTTCATACCTGCCCCCAGGTTGCAGTCAAACAGATGCATCAAAGATATTGTGTATAATTGCTTATAGGCTACTTGGTATGGCATATCTATGAAACATGAATTAATTTTATGTTGAGACTTGGGTCCCACCCTCAATATATCTTTGTATGTATAGTATAAATATTCCATAAATCCAAGATCTGAAACACTTGTGGCTTCAAACATTTAGCAACTTCTAAAACTCAAAGAAATAACAAAGCCAATGACATCATCCTGCCTGGTTATTAGCAAGATGGAATTTGAATTCAGATCTAAGTGACACCAGGCCTTGAGTTCAAAAGCATTTTGCTTTTTACAGTCACAGAAATGTTTCATATGAAAAAGGTGTGATAGGGGCCGGCAAGATGGTTCAGTGGTCTAAACTGCCTGCTTAGGAAAGCTTAGGCAACTGCAGGGACCACAGTTTGATCCCCGGCACCACATGGTGTGCCAGCCCCACCCCTAGGGCAGGCTGAGCCAGCCACAAAATAAATAAATAAATATTTTTTAAAAAGGTGTGATATCAACAAGACTTTGAAGAGTAGGAAGGTGATAGTCCTCTGATGGGATCCACTCCAGGAAAACTGGCCCAACTAGAAAGAGATGGATACAAGGTAAAATGAAATACAGGCCTGGAGAAGGGGGCAGTGAGCCCTAAAGAGAACCTGTGATTTCACGCAACGAGAAGTAGGGGATGCATGGGCTGGGGGTATATCTCCAGTGGCAGAGTACTTACCTAGCATGCATGAGGCCCTAGGTTCTACTGCTGTGAAGAAAACTGAGAAGAAATAGGGGAGTTGTCAAGTTTTGAGCAAAGAGCATGACAGGAGTAGTGCCATTCATCTGCTATGGCCTATCTGGCTACCTGAGCCTCTGCCTTTCTCTTCCTCTCTTGAGAATCTTGCCTAGATAGCCATATATTTGGCTTTTGTTTTTTAATATCCTGAACACTTCACATTAGATCAGATATGTAAAAATGAACAGAGTCCTGGGTCCATTGTGCAGGAAAAGTAAGCTAGAGGCTGTGGGTCAAATAAGCCCTAGATGAGGATGTTTCAGCCTGCACACTATTTGTAAATATGGTTTGCATTAGTGGTCAGTATCGAAAAAATAAAGTCTCAAAACCCAGAATTGCCAGCTTTCTTGAACTGCTAGAAGGCCTGGGCTATGTTCTTCTGCAGGACGGACTTCTTTAGCTGGGGGCCAAATGCTCTGTTGCTCTTGTACAGTCACCACTGCCCCCACCCTTATTCCCAGAATCTACCTGGCTTGTGGACACTGGATTCTTGCTTAAGGGAAACAATCCCCTGTGAAGGAAGATTCTAATTCAAGATTTGCTTCTCACCTTACTATGTAATTAGGGAATTGTCAGGCTCACTGTCTCTGTTAAATGACAATAAACATAATACACAGAGATGCTGCAACATCATTGTGGAAGAGCCAACATCCAGGGACTGGCATATCCCAGCCTCTTTTTGCCTGGGATTGAAAACCTGCTGTCCTGAGGCCTCAGAGGACGTTTTGATGGGTCTTGCTGTTCTACTTCATCCTGTACTTGAGCTCAGGCTTTCTTCCTATTGGGTACTTTAGGAGTACAGGATCTAGTGCAAAATGATAAAATGAATTTGACAGGGACAACTTGGAAGGAACTACCTAAAAAATAGCATGTTAAAGGAATAATGTGGAAATCTCTGAAAGAACTCTGTGTGCTCTGGTTGGCCAAGTAGAAATCACTTCTGTGTTGGCATCTGGATGGGGAGATCTTCTGTGGACAAGTGTGTCTGGTAACTGATGGGCATTTAGAATCTCTGAGTCCCGCTTAGCAGATGGCAGTGGCACCCTTCCCTTGTAAGTTATTGTGACAACCACAACTGTTCCTATGTATGTGCCAATACTCTTGAAGGGAGAAATACTGGCACTTTTCAAACCCACAAACTATATTCCCAGAAATCCTAACATTCACTTGATATGAAAGAATGTTAAGGCCATGATTGTTTATCTGTGACCCAAAGTATCCTGTGTCTCTACTGATATTTACGATTTTCTTCCCCAGATTCCAGCTAATTGTCTTCATTTTTTTTTCTCTTTCTAGACTCAGTTCTTTGAGTGATTCATCACTGTGACCCCCCAAAGTGTCTAACAGAGCAGGTGCTTGGTAGGTACTCTTGAACTCATCTCAGTGTTAATATTAATAGCTCTGTGCATCCAAGAGAGCATGCAAGTCTGCATTATTGTTTCCTTTAGTGTCTAGGTGCTAGTATTTTAAAATATGGAACTGATGCCTTTGAAATGTAGTTGTTGTGCAAAGTTTCTGTTTTAGGTAACATTTATCCTTAAGTTTTTACTGTGCCCAAAATACTGTGCTAGGCTATGGCAATCTACATACATACTGGCGCAACAGACAGATGCAGTCTCTGTTGTTTTGGAACTTATAAATTAGCGGAGAGGAGATGAACAAAGCCGATTCACAAACAGTTATGATGATATGCATTTGATAGTTTCAGTGTTGTAGGGAGAGTAAAATGGGGTGATGTGCCACTGACTGGCAAGGATGGGGGAAGTGCTACTTCAGAGTGTTCATGGAAAAGTTCTCGGAGGAATCTCACTGACATTTAAGTCAACTCTGTAGCTGTGAGAAGGAACCAGCCATAACTGATTTGGGGAGAACCCTTCAGGCAGACAGAACCACAAATATGAAGTTCCTGAGGTGTGATTCTGGTGTTTTTGTGGGGCAGTAAAAAGGCCAGTGGGGCTGAGCAGAGAGGACAAAGGCAGGAGGTAGGAAAGGATGGATGAAAGGAAAGAGGAACACAGGGTCCTTCTTCCTAGGGTAAGCAGTTGGAACTTCCTTCAAAGCATGATGAGAAGGCACTGGAGGGTTTTGAATAAAGAATAGTCAGACTTGATGTTTATTTATGTAAAATTATTTTTGGCGGTATTGAGAATGGACCTCAGGGCCTTAGGCTTGCTAGGCAAGTGCTCTCCCACTAATGTGCCTCTAGGCCCTCAAAATTTCCTTCAAATAACATTTTGGCTATTGTATAGAGTAGAACTCTCTAGAGACAAGGCTAGAAAAACACCTTATGAAGTTGTTGCAAGTAGTTTAGATGAGACATGATGATGGCTTGGACCTGAGAAGTAGCAGCAGATGTAAATAGGTTTGGAATGCTTGGTGAAGGTAGAGTTAAAAATAAAAAAAAAAAAACCTAAAACTAGAAATTTCATTTGACTCAGGTATTCCCCCTTTAGGTATCTTTATCTAAAAGAGGTAAAGGCATCATATTACAGTGATACATGCATATCCATTTTTATAGCAGCACAACTCTTAAGATATAAATCGTAGAAGCGGCCCATATGTCTGTCAACAAGTGAGTGGATTAAAACTGTGGTATTTGTACACAATAGAGTTCTACTTTGTCATAAAGAGAAATATGGATGCACCTTGAGACCATGATATTTTTTTCTTGTTTCTCATTTACTTTTATTACCTTTTTAAACAGGCATTTATTTTAAAGAATATAGCAATAATTGATATGACATTAGAAGCAGTTCACATTTAGAAGACCAAAATGATAGGTGTTCCAAGCATGGTTTTAGTATTACACATTGCTATCCTCAGTATAGTTGCTTACTTCCTAGATATAATCATATAGAGTTAGTCAGGGTGAGAATTCCACACATTAACTGCTAATTTCA
>PVKN010036676.1:0-11388 GCA_004027915.1 Capromys pilorides | reverse complement strand
ATGTAATGTTGAATACACAGAGCAAACCTAAGTAAAACAAGGAGGCATAAAGTAAAAGGAGTTTTAAAATATGCAACATACACTATATTGCTTAAGCATATGTACATATGTGCTATTATAAAATATGAAGCTATTCAGCAAGCTGATAAATATAGATTTCAAGATAACAGATACTTTCGTGTGTAAGAAGGAGAGCATAGCTTGTAACATGTTCCTGAGTTCTACTTTCTATTCTGAGTAGTGAATGACATACTTAAACTTAAATAATCTTTTATTTTGTTCATAAGACAGATGCACAGAATGCAATGATAGATTGATGATTGACAATGGATGGATTCATGGGTGATAGATTGATAGAGTGATTGATCACCTTTATTTCAGTAACTATTACACAAAGGATTTTATTAATTGCCGAATCATCCTCCAAGAATAAGGCGATAAAGAATCAATCTCCCTCTTTAAGAACTCAAGAGCCTAAAATATCCATGAATTCCCATTGAAGGCAGAATATAAGAACTATCCAATGATTAAATCCTTCAAGCAAAAAGAAAAACTATGGACCTTCCAAATCCACAGCTGTATTCAGTTGTAATCTTCAAACAGTACACAAATCCAAAGATTCCTTCAAGAAAAGACTGGTAAATTAAACATTTTTTAACATTTAACGAATTTTCTTTATGAGCAGAAATAAAGTGAAATGATACTGATGCTCCTCTGGAAACTCCAATGTGCAAACAGGGTAATAAAAGGGCACTGTGGGGTTAAAATAAAAATCTAAAGCAGCTTCCAGGGCAGGAAGAACAACACTCCACCTTTGCAGCCTGCTTGTAATGCAGACTGTGCGCTCGGAGCGGACACAGAGCGGTTCGCTGAGAGGGAGCTCAAAGAGCACTTGGGCCTGGCTGTGCAGCCATGCACTCTAGCAAACCTTCCCTTTCAGAAAAACATACCCTTGCACGTATACTAAAGCCTAGGGACAATTTACAATACATGCAGCGAAGACCTTTCAAAATCCTTTGCTTACCAGCAGCTCAGTCTTATCAATAATTAGAAGAATTGCAAACTAGAAAAAAAAAAAAAAGGGCACAAATGGGGTTATAATTACTTCCATACATGTTTCAAAGGAAGACAGATGTTTAAAAATATTGAAAGGCTGACTTAAACTTAGCTTTAACTCTTCATTAAGGAAATGAAAATCAAAACATGAGGGATCTTTTTAAAAAATCAGTCAACTTGACAAAACCTTAGAATTAATGATGGTTAACGCCAAGGCAACAGACGTTCACTACTGCTTATGGGAATGTATAAATTGATAGAGCCTATTTGACTTATTATCCCACCACCACAAACTTTCTAGATATATATGAGTGCTCTATAATTTATCCTACTCTGCATGAAACATGGTAACCCATACAGGCCTGACTGTAAACACTGTTTGCAGACAGAGAACTAATTGAATAAAGTGTAATGATGGAAAACTATGAAACTAAAAAACAAAAAAGGAGGCAGAGCTGTATGTGCTGATGTAAAACAGAAAGTTGGACAAAACAAAAGCAAGGTGCAGACCATTACTTCACTATGGTCCCTTGCGGTTTGTGCCTAGATGTCTCTGTGAAGCCTCACATAGTCAGGGGCTGGGATTCTCGTTTTTGGTGGATCCGTGGTCCAATGCTGTAATATGCATGTGAGTGCTCTATCTGCCCTGGTGCAGGTCACCTGCACACGATATAAGGGAGAGAGAGAGGCTCCCTCTTGGCTGTTCTTCCCTTTTGCTCTTGTTGCTTTTGCTGTTTTATAACCTCCATAAGCTGTTGCCCTTGCCAAGAGCTACTTTGCCTTGGAGCCAACCAAGTACGGACTGAAACTTCCACATACTGAGAGCTGAATAAAGTTCGCCTTCTTTAATTCACGGTGTCAGGTATTTTATCTCAGCAATGAGAGCAAAGCAACCAAGGTAGGCGTATTTCAGCAAGATATTTCATAGAACAATACTTTTTTGTGGAAATAAATCAATGCACAAACTACAGTATTAAGATTTTCTTTTATTTGGAAAGAGGATCTGGGAAGAAAGGAGGGAGATGTTACTTCTGATGTTCATTACTTTCCTTACTGTTTGGCTGTTCCTAAATATTGTGTATGTGCTATGTTTAGTTCTGCAAAATCTATAGAGTTCACCTGAGATTATGAATTGGGGTCATGGGCCATTGAATTTTTTTTTCCTTTTTTGTGCTTGTTGATATTTGATAGAAACTCTACTAACAGTCATTTTATAAGAAGAAGCATTAAGAGCCAGGAAGAGAGAGGGGCCACTCTTCCCTGTGTAAATGACAAGACACTTATCAAACACAGATACTAGTACCTACTGCCAGGAGAGTAGTGAGGATTAAATGCAATGAGGTATACCAAGTGCTTCCTCTAATGCTCAGCACCAGTAAGCCCTCAATAAATGAGAACTGCTCTTGCACTGAGCACGGTCTTTCCTTCCTCCCATTCAAGGAGCTCCCAAGGGCACTCTCACACTGCATGTGCCTCAAGCTGACCTCAGGCCTATAAGAGGTAGAAGGAGCTGCAGAGTCCTGGCTTTAGTATTTGGCCTGAGGGCTCCTTCTGGCTCCCCAGAACTCTTAACCTGGCCCTACAATGAGGAGGGTACTGCAAGCCTGGAGACTTGTGCTTCTCTATGCAGTCTTTTTTTTTTGCCAATCAAATAAGGCAATGTCCAAGCCTATTCTACCAATGTAAACTGAGGCAGGCTCCCTCTAACTCCTAATCACACTGACAAAAACTATTACTAGTGTTAAAATCTCTAATAAATAGCTACTAAAATGCATTGTTTCATGTGATAATCCCTGTGAGCTGTGCCTTCCATTGCCTGTAGAGTTAGCAAAGCTTTTAACAAAACTCTTGAGAAATCCCCGAATGTTCCCCTCTTGGTCTTTCCATTGCCCAAGCCATTAACCTGTGGGGAAAAGGGCAGCAACACTGGGAGCCAGTCCCTGTGGTACAGGCAATGGTTCCTCAGCTGTGAGGGCTCAGGAGAACAATCCTAGACTGTAGAATGGCTTGAAAATTGCCTTGCTCAAATATCTCAAATATATATATATATATATATATATATATATATATATATATATATATATATCCCTTCGTCCAATTGTGGCTAAGGGCCATAAGAGGTATGAGTCAAGGGTAAACTGTAGGCCAATCTTTTCTACAGTTACTGAGATGCACCACCAGGGTCTCTTGTATAACATACAGTTTTGGAAGGAAAAGATTTTTTTTCCCTTAAAAAAGAGCACTATATGATCTAGAAACTAACATTTGAAATTCACAGCTCTTACATAGCCTAACTATTTACCAAGGGATGAGAGGGAAGACTGCTTGTTGGTAGTAATGATATTAATCTTCAGAGCTTTCAGGAAGTCTGAAACCTCTACCTAACTGTTGATGTCAGGGTAGAATCAGAGGATGTTTGCATCAGAAAGAGTGCTTGAGGTCACCTTCTCAATGCTCTGTGTTTATCATTGAGGAATCTGGGGCTGTAAAAGTCACTGAGCTTTGAGAGCTAAGCAAAACTTGCCAGACTAGTGTTCTTCCCAATGCACTGCACAGCCTACAGCCTGTTCCTGGCTAGGGACAAGGGCACTGAAGATAACTTCTACTGTAAAGGACCCCAGTGCCCCATTTATTGTCTCTTCAGGTCCACTGGCCACAATCTCCTTGGAAAGCTGCCCAGTCTAATCAAATTCCTATCTCCAACTGCAATCAGCATCTCGGTGCTGTCTCATTGTCACAAGCGGGAACCTGGCCAAGAAGAGCTTGAAGAAGGCCTGGGAAGAAAAGGCAGAGGATGCAGGTGCTGTATGCAGGAAGAGGAGAATATTTGTTTTAAACATCTTACCAAATGATTAGGGCCCACCTCAGGGCTCCATGATGGGACCAGTGAATTGGTCAGCTCCCTTTTGATTATCTGTGGGCCTACAGTGTGTAGCACCTGGGAGAGACTGAGGCACATTTTCCAGTCTGTTTCTTGATTTCTTCTTATATTCTGCAAGCACCTGCAACTTCCTAGGAGTGCATCTAAATTAGTAGGGTCTAATGAGATGATGCTGAGAAACTGCTACCACCTTATATAACCTGACCATGTGTCTTGGGGCTGAGATATTGGCAACAATTGCCTTTCATAATCTGCAGAAAATATATTAATGTTTTTACCATTTTGTGGATATGTAAACAGTCTCAGAGAGGTTAAATAACTTTCAAACCCACAGAAGGACCAACCTGTGATTTAAGACTGACTCTCAGTCCATGGGCTATCTATCGCAGTGGTTCCTTTAATTCTAATTGCTTCCAGGAAAACTAAGCTGGAGGAGCCTAAGGAGAAACATATAATCTTGCAACAAATAAGTCTGTCTCTGACACCAAGTGGATGACTTTGGATAAATTATTAATCACTGCTAAGTCTCAGTTATTATCATCTATACAATGGGAATAATGGCTGAGAAGACTGTAGTGAAGAATAAATTAAATGAATTAATGCATAGAAAGCCCAGAACACCTTACACTTATTCAATGAATGACAACTGCTGCTATACTAAAGTGTCCTCTAGGCTTCAAGGTTATTTGAGATTTCAAAATGCTCTGGAGAAAAAGACAAGAAAGAGACTTATATTCAAAATTACTCAGAACTCAAGAAAAGTCTCACTTTTGGACCCATTTTTGCAAGAATATCAAGGCTGACACTGGTGATATTGTTCCTTAATCAATGTGCCATTCTCATGGATGTGCTTCGAAAAGACAGACTCATTAACAAAGGGGTAGTAGCTGAAAACTCAAATCCAGGACTGGGGAGATAGTTTAGTGACATAAGTGCCTGCCTAGCAAAAGCAAGGTCCTGAGTTCAATCCCTGGTACCACAAAACAAAAACAGAAACCTCAAATCCAACTCATCTCACATCAGAAGGAAACGCTGCCTCTCACACTTGCTTGCAACCATTCATTTCCCTGGGGTTCTGTGATCCTTATTTTCTTCCTGAGACACTGGGAAGTCTCATGCTTGAGTGGTTTGGATCATGGTCTTGGTTTAGAAGTTCCAGAGCCTTGAGTTACACTGCCCAAGTGTAATCACTGTACAGGTTATCCTATGGTATTTTAGCACCTATGTCTCTAGTTTTTTTTGGAAATGGGGTCACACAACAGTCTTTTTTAGGGGAAGATACCAGGAATTGAACTCAAGACCTCACACTTTCCAAGCAGGCGCTGTGTCACTGAGCTAAATTTCTGGTCCACACAATAGTCTTGGGTTAGATGAATTTGAATTTGAGGGAATAAAGGAACTATAAGCACTCCAGTGGTCAGCTCCTGCTCCAAGGATAATCATTCTTCTGAAACAGCAAAGAGATCCTTTTGAGAGTTCTCTGAGACATAACAGAACACAACACTACAGAGAAGAACAGGAGGAGGTGTCATTGTTCCAGAGTTTAACCCTCAAGGGAAAGGGGATCTGACTTGGGAACTACTGCATCCTGGCCTTTCCTTGTCTCCCTATCCAATTGAGTATCCATGGTCCACTCTCATAACATCCCCAGCTTCCAGTTCATTGCTTGTGCTCTTGTAGCAGAACCACCAGAAGGAAAGCCTACCAGCTGCATGCCATATCTGTGGGACATCAGGCCAACTACATTATCTCTCTGGACCCTAATTTTCTCATCTCTAAAATGAGATGAATGATAGAGCATAATGAAGGCTTAAGATAATTAAATTAATATGTGCAAAGTGTTTAAGACCTTAACTAGACATACTAAGCATTCAATACATGTTTACCATCACTACCCAAGGCCTAATAAGCAGAGACCACCTAGGAAAGATGATGCACTGTTAAGGCACAGTCACATAATGAACAGAGAAGGGTCCTAAATGCTGATGTCATGTTGACCAGATGGATTAAAACCTCAGTTCTACTTCTTACTAGTTATGTGACTTGGGACAAGTTACCTAGCCTTCCAATTCACTCATCAACAGAATCAGGAAAATAGTAGAAACCATCTCACCAGAAGAAGAAAAGAATTCAATGGACAAATATTTATAACAGGTTCAAAACTGGAATGTATTAATCACTAGATATTTCATCTCCATATTCTTCCTACAGTCTCTTAAAGACCATAAGTCTCGAAGAAGACCCTTCACACTTTGGTAATTCTACTATCTTCCCTGGATCACTGGCTTTTCCAGTGCCTAAAATGATCCATTATTTCCTGGTTCCTGAAACCTCCCATATTTCATTTTCCTGATGTCCTTCAAATAATGATCTTCCACAGTACTTCACAGAGGACCTAAGCAGTAAGAATGAAACAGGAAGTTTACATTCATTCCTCCTCTTTGTCTTTTCTGCTATTTAGTAAGTGAATTGTCCTCGTTCCTGTCATAGTCCAACATTTATCTTCTTTCATCTTCTCAAGGACTTTGGTCCTAAAATTATTGCCTTTCTCCTGAATTATCAGTTCTCCCCCACCAAAGAGGCTCATTCATGCTAAACTTCCTCAGAGCCTTGAACACAAGTCTCCCCTCACCCTTGTCCCCTCCCAGCCAGTGCCTCGTCACAAAAATTATCAAAAATTTTGGTAGTAGTAGTAGCTTTCCCCACTTTACAGTTTGTTCTTTGCTTCTGCCTGGCAGGCTTGTACATCCGTCTGTCCATCTCTACTTCTCAGCATACGCTGTTGTCACAGCAGTTTAAGACTCACCCTAATTTAGCATAATCCATCTTATTTAACCATATTTATGAAAATCGTATTTCCAAGAAAGGGTCCGTTCACAGGTACAAAAGTTAGGATTCCAACATATTTCTTTCAGAGATGCTATGGTTTCAATGTGTGTCCCAAAAGTTCACATGCTAGAAAATTAATTTTCAAATCTGTATGGTGACGATAGTTAGAGGCAAGACCTCTGGATGGTAATTAGAGTGAGATGAGCTCATGAGGGCTCCCTTGAAGACATTTGTTTTTTTTCAAGAAGGGGAAGAGAGACACCAAAATGCTCCTATTTGTGTGGTGCTCTCCACCATGTTACAGCACAGTAAGAAGGCCCTTGCTAGATATAACCTCTTGACCCTAGACTTCTCAGCCTCTGGAAATGTGAGAAACCCCTTTTCTTTATAAAGTACGTAGTATCAGATACTCTGTTAGAGCAACATGAAATGGACAAAAAGAGCTCAACTCATAATAGTTAAAAGAAAACTTCAGCACTCCCAGCCCAGCCCCAGCATGAGTGAGATAGTCTACTCTGCTCTTGCCTATCCTCTCTGACACAGCTCAAGCCCAGCGTGTGTTGTGTGAGATCTGCTCTGCATCTTCCATGTCTCCACTTCCAACCCAGCCCCAGTGTGTGTGTGGTGGTGGGGGGGGGTTACTCGCACAGGCTGCAGCAGCAAGAAGCTGAGCACAATATCAACATCCAAGCTAGGCAAATCTGAACCAGCTCGAACTTGGCAGATCCAGACCCCAAGAAGAGAGAGAGAGAGAGAGAGAGAGAGAGAGAGAGAGAGAGAGAGAGAGAGAGAAACTTAGTATCATTAAGAGAATTTTCTGGATTCCCTGTGCAAAAGAAGTGCACTATCATAATAAGGACATAGATTTTTCTGTGCCAATCCAGGAAAACAGCCCCAGTAAAGGAACAAAGACATAACACTGCAGTCTTCCTGGCTGTGGGTCCAGAGGAGTGGACCCACAGATTCAGTGTTCATCTTCCCTCCTGCACAGCCTGCCTTTGACCTGCTCAGCTGGAGCCACCCCTGCATGTCACAAACCTCAAAGACAAAGGACAGCACAACAGACACAAACTATAAGACCATGACAACATGTGTTCATTTTGAAAATTAGGAAGAAAACTGAATTGATTGAAGTTATTTTCTGGAGAAAATAAATGATATCTGTAATCAAAATAAATAAATACATACATACACACATACATACATACAAAACTTTATTTCCAACAACTTCCCAAACCGTTTCTCCACCAGTCTTCCTTGACATTACTTTCCTAATCAGAGATCCTCTATCCCTCTCTCTACCTTATTCTTGCCCTCAGCATGGCCTAGTGGTACTACCAGCAAAATCTGTCCCTCACTTAGCACTCCTCTGCAGCTCTTCTGCTGCCTCCTAGGCAAAGGCGTCCCCACCCTCCTACAGTTAGTTTCCCACTTCCCCTCCCACCATCATCTATTCCTGCTAAAACACACAAAACCTTCTAAAAAATGGCTTTAGTTCATGCTGTGCCCCTCCCAAAAATCTTCTGATGCTTCACATTAAATTAAAAAATAAATATAAAAGAATCCACACCTGCTAGATGTCCTGGTCCTGTGACCTGTCCTCTCTCAGATCAAATTCCTTGTAGCTCCTGAGAGCCACAGTGACTTCTTCAAACTCTTCAGCTGTGCATGCCTATCCATTTTGACACTTGCAATGGCCTCTATCGAGAACCCTTTTTCTGCAGATCTTTGCCAGCCCAGATTTTCCTTTATCTCTTAGTTTTCACTGCAAAGTTACCTCCTGAGAGGGATCTTCTCTAGTCACCCTATCCATGATAGGTTCTCAAATACTCTCTACTCCACTATTTTATTTTTATTATGGAAATATATAATTATATAAAGTTCTCTGTTTAGCTGTATGACTACTGTTTACTATCCATTTCTCTTTTTACACCTGACAATTCACATTCCAAGAGAAGTGGACTGTTACATAGAACAGTGGTGGGAACTTAGGCTGTATTCTCAGCCCTGACAGTTATCAATGGATCAAATGAATTTCTTCTCTTATCATTCTGAAATTCCTATTAGCTTCCAAAGAGAACTTCATACCATAAACTACACCATTTGGTAACTGCAATCAATAATTTCTTATATATAAGACAACTTTGACTGAGTAAAAAATTTCTTTACTTGAATTATGTCAATTGCAATAATAACAATAGCAACAATAATAACAGCTCTAATGGTACTGTTTGAACTAAGAATTTTTGTGAGTCAGGCTCTCTGCCTTCTATTATCTCATTAATCTTAAAATCTCTTGAATATTACTTCATATTATAGGTGAGAAAATTTAGTCTCAGGCTTTCTCACAGACATCATTAATGGTTGACCTTGGGTGCAAAGACAAGGATTTTTTTTCATTTCAAGAGATATTTATCTTTTAAAATATAATTTTTATGGTTTAAAAAGTCCATACTTTACTGGGCACAGTGATGCACAACCAAACTCCACAAAAAGCACTTTGAGATCAGCCTGGGCTATTTATGTGACCCTGTGTCAAAATAAAAATTTTTACAAAGGGGCTTTGGAGATGTAGTTCAGTGGTAGCAAACTTTCCTAGCATGTGTTAGGCTCTAGATTGAACCCTGGCAATTTAAACATATCCATGCTTTTATCTACAGTGACACACTTAATGTACACCAGAATGATTAAAATTGAAGAGCCTGATAATAGCAAAACTTGTGAAGATGTACTTCACACACTACTAATAGTAAAGCAAAACTTATACACTATTTTGAACCATGTGTTGTCAGTTTATGCTGAACTGAAAATATTACTGCTCAGGCCAGGCATGGTGGCACATGCCTGTAGTCCCAGCACTTGGAAGGCTGAAGCAGAAGGATTGGTGCGAGTTCAAGACCAGACTGGGACACAAAAAGTAGGCTTAAGGCCAGCCTGAACTGCATAGTGAGACCCTATCTCAAAAAGACGGAAAAAAAAAATTCCTGCTCAATAATACTCTAACAATTCCAAATCTAGCTAACTATCAATAAGAAATAAATGTGTGGCCACAGTCATGTGAAAATGTTTATTGTAGCTCCATCTAAAGTAGGTTAAAAAAGAAAATAAACAGAACGCTTATGAAATACGTATTAGACAAATTTACCGTAATAGGTCTATGAAATGAAACACTACCTATAATAAAAATTATTGGCAGATGTAATAACATGGATGATCTCATCAATATGGTAGGTGATTCCTGAACACAAGATATGATCCTGTTCATCTCAAGGGCAAGATGAAGTTCTTTCAAGACCACAATAGAGAGGCAGAACTATTTGACAATGATGGAGTTCAGAATAGTGGTTAAATGAAATTTACACTGGAAAGGGATGGGGGGCTAGCCAAAAGCTCAGAGGATTAAGGCACTTGCAAGCAGGTGCAGGGGCTGGGGGCTCAATCCCTGGGTCTGCCATGCTGGTTCCACTCCCAGGGCACACTGAGACAGCAATTCAGGCTTGGAAGGCTATAAACAGACGGATCACTGTGAGTCTGGATCTAGTACTGAGACCCTGAACACCCTATAGATCCTCTCCTAAAAAATTTTTTTTAAAAAAAAGGAGGAAAGAAACTCTACAGATAATGAAAATGTTGAATGTTATTTTTTTCTAGGTGCTTGGATAAAGGAGGACGGATGCTTGGATGCTTGAAGTGAATGGATAAGGAATTAGTTCAGTACTGAAGATTAGTACGCCTCTAATATTGTAGCATTTGTCTTATTCTTTAATCTTTAACCCAAGCTTTTAATCCTTCCATTAAACTCTCATTTGTACCCCAATTATACTAATAACAAGATAAAAGCAACAATTTTTAGTATTCTAGTTCCCTAAGTGCACATATTTTATTAAGTTCATAAACTATAAGTCATCAGAGTTACAAGAGACCTATTGGACCAACAGTATTCACCCCTCCACTAGAAAAATGACAAAACAAGCCTGGAAAGAGAAAGTGTGTTATAAAATATGGTTCATAAGATACAGCACTACTCTAAAGAAATCTATTTTCTTCCTCCAAGTCTAATTAATGTTTTTTCCTTTATAGAATCCTGCTCAGAAAGATGGTCTTGGCCACTCTCCTATAAGAAACACTACTCACAGAGATTTAGAATGCAACTCTGGGAGAATTTACCCCATGATAATGAACAGCGCAATAAGCTTCCTACCCTGGAGCCAGTGAGGAAGAATGGGGGACAGATTTCATGGAAAGAATGTTGAGTAGCTAGTTTTCAGAGCAGGGCCATCAGCTCTGTCTCTAATAAAGCTGTAGTATCTGAGCCTGTTATGTATGGGTGAGAAATAGGGGAAAGATACTCCAAAGAATGTGGAATGCACATGCCAGGAAGCAGGAATTATTCATCTTAGCAGCTGGCCTGAAGACATTTATTCTCCTAATAAACAGTGCAACAGTTGACAAGGAATTTAAGGCTTAGAACCCTTTCTAACCTAGTGACTTAAGTAAAAAGAATTATGTTTACTGAAGGGCAAACTCAGGCTAAATCCAGAAGATATGTGATAAATCTCCAGCTTTAAGAGACTCCTGATCCAAAAGGAAGGGCTAAAATTAACAAAATGGTAATCACTTCA
>PVKN010036675.1:0-11393 GCA_004027915.1 Capromys pilorides | reverse complement strand
TGGGAGGGAGCAAAGAGCCACCGCTGGAGGTGTAAGCAGCCCCTCGCGCCCACGTGCCGGCCCTTTTTGTCTCAGTGATTTATTCCAGATTCTGATGGCGCATGGCACAGCCATTACGCCGAGTGAAAGGTGTATTTGTTTCCATGTCTTCCTCTTCAGAGGAGAAATTAATCATTGAATGACAGTAGTTTGGAATAGCCCCAAACTGTAAGATCTCGTTTTTAGAAGGACAGAGGATGATTTTGCTGGTGGTAGGAAACCCCCGCGGTACAGTCTGCTAGCTCATCCTCGACTCGAACCACGTGCCATTTTCAAGATCAATAGGAAGAATGAGAAACTGTCGTCCCTCGGGGCCATCAGCTTCCTCAGGAGCCAGTCCTCCTTCCATCCATCATTTTGAGTTCAGCGACATTTGTGATAACAGCTGATAATTTGGAAAGGGAAGCTTTTCTATATTTGCCTCCAAAACCTTTTCTTTTATCCAGCAAAGACAAGAAGAAAGAAAGAAAGAAAGAAAGAAAGAAAGAAAGAAAGAAAGAAAGAAAGAAAGAAAGAAAAGCCTTTTGGCTGAGGAGAAAAGAGTTCTTTTAATCTTTAGAACAATGAGTGTTTATCCCATGGGCCGGGGAGCCCTGTCGGCAGCATAGTCTTATCCAATGAAATAATGTCTCCTTTTTTTTGGTTTTTTTTTTTTTTTTGGTGTTGGAGATTGAACCCAGGGCCTTTGCACTAAGCCATTTACCCAGGCCTTTCGTTTTTATTTCTTTGTATTTTGAGCCAGTGTCATGCATTACCTGGGCTGGGCTCAAACTCAGCCCTGCCTCCGTCTCCTGGAGCTCTGAGATTGTAGGTGTGTGCCAGCGCACCTCTCCTGAAGCAACACACACTGAGTGAGAGGATCCAGGTGTCCTCTGACACCACGCGGTGGTCTCAGTGCTTCGTCGTCTGTCATGCCAAGCTGGTGAGGAAAGCTTGAGAGGTAGGAAAACGTGGTGCAAAGCACACTCGACTGTTCTTGCCTTCCTGGGGTGCATTTACCTCTCCTGTAGCGCTCGCCTGGGGTCTCCTTGGGGACCGGGTCCTTCTACAACCACGTGACCCAGACCTAATCAATCAGTAAACGATGATGCTTGCCTATAAAACTAAGGAATCACAGCGGCTGGCCCAGGAAGCTACGTGTTGTCCAAATTGGCCAAATCAGAGTGAATTCGGAAAATTATGTAGAACGTAGATGCTGCAGGGGTAAAAAACTTTCTCTCTCTCTCTTTCCTGACTTCAAACCAGGAAGGATATGAGCATGGTGCTGCAGGTCCAAGCTGTGTGCTTCAGGATGTCCCCCAGGAAAGGACAGGGTTCCTCTTCCTTCTAAATCTGTGTGCCTTTTGTTTCCTTTTCTCGTCTTGTTGCATTAGCAAGGGTTTCTAGCGAGGAGCTGAAAGGAGAGCTAGAGGGGAGGCGCTTGCCTCCCTCCGACCTTGGGGAGAAGGCGTGGCTGCCGTTCAGCGCCATGCTTTATTGGCTGTGGGGTTTTGCAGAGATCGTTGATCTGATTGAGTGGAAGCGAATTCCCTCCAGTCCTCGTTTACTCCCAGCTCTTCTCAGAATGGCCCTGGCTTTTAGCCGCAGGTCTCTCTACATCTCCTGATGTGATCAGGTGGCTCCTTTAGGAGGTGGCCGTAACAGATTCTGTAGCTAGGTTTTTCAAACAAATAGCAAAATAAAATTATATGTACATAAAATCTTTGATTAAATCTAGCCTCATAAATTAGTTAGAAAATATTCTCTCTGCTTCTGTTTTTGGGAAGGGGCTAGAGCGCACTGACCTAATTTCTTTCCTACGTGTCTGGTACAGTGCCCTAGTGACCCATCAGAGCCCAGGGCTGCTGTTTTAGAAGTGGCAGCTTAGTGGTTCAGTTTCTCTAAGAGACATAGGATGGTTACTCGTTTCCTCTTGTGTGAGCTTCGGCAGCTGGCACCAAAGACCGGTTGGCTCTCTTCCTCTTGGTTATCACATTTGGAGGCATAGAACTGTTCATCAGTTTTTAACTGTTCTCTTCACGTTCGTTGGCTCTGTAATGATGTCCCATCTTTTATTGTTTTTCTTAGTCTGTCTAGAGACCTAGGTTTTACTGATCTCTTCAAAGAACCAGCTTTGATTTTGCTGATGTACTATTTTTTTTTTCTGATTTAGTACAGTGTCTACAGGGCCTACAGGGTCTCACTAGGTAGATCAGATTCATAGTGATTCTTCTGTTTTCAGCCTCCCAAGTGCTGGGACTACAGGTGTGTGCCACCATGCCTAGTCTCCATCACCTCTCAGCTCACCCTGGGGGTGGGGGTGGGGGTGGGGCTGACACAGTACACCAGGGATCAAACCCCGGCCACTGTGTCTGCCTAAGCAGGTACTTTAGTCCTCTGAGCTCTCAGGCCAGCCCTTGTATTATTACTTTTAATGCTCTTGACTTGACAATAGAAAATGCCATAGAGATGATGTATAAATTCTTTTGTCATCATCCCAAGAACTTTCTGAACCTTCTCCTATATGCTATGCAGCCCAAAAATGTTTTCAAAGTTTTCTTTTACAGTCCTAAAATCCAATTATACATGCTAACGAATATGTTAAGATTCATATGTCTTTCTGCTATATGTCCTAAGGCTCAACAACATGCAAAATGATTTAATGTGAAGCTTTTAAGTATTTTCCTGAGATGTCAATAATTAATAAGCAAATATCCATCAGGCAAATCAAATTTGAAGGAAATCCTTCAATTCTCTCCCCAACTGGTTGAGCTGTGGTACTGTGAACATCTATCTCAATTTCTTATTTTTAAAAGTAGTACATATTAATTATACAGAGATTGGGTTTCTTTTTAGAGTTGTACACATGTGTATAACACCCTTTAATCATATTCACCCTTTTAGAAGTTTCAAGGCTATCTAGCCATTCATAATTCAACCAAGCACTGAAACACAACAAGCTCATAGGCAAGGAGTAATTAGATGTGCCTAGCACCGTGTCACAGGCTCCACCCTGGGCCACACGGAGCCACGTGGGGCTCCTCGTCTTGTCAGGGCAGCTCTTGCCTGCCCGCCCTGATCCCCACCTCATCTTACAGCAGGTTTCCAGTCCTCCAGTGACTCTGTCTCGGACTTAGATTTGAAGTCGGTGACGTGTTTCTCTGGCTTCCCTGCCTGCACCCCGACTCCCTCATCCCTCCTGCGCTGTGCTAAGGAGGCCCTGCTTCCTGGCTTCCCCGCTGCAGGTCTGCACGCAGCCCAGTAGGGCTGGCTCCTGCAGTGGGCACCTCACCTCGGGCTCGAGTCCCTGTGGCTCTCCCTCTGGCAGAATGCAGTGCGATGGGTCCAGGGCCTCCTGTGAAGCGTTCGTACCCTAAAACATCGAAGCTGCTCCCAGACCTTCTCCAGGAAACTGGAGAGACAGAAGAGAAATTAAAGGACGGGTGAGGAGACAAACAGAACAATGAGAGTGTGAAACACTGCCCAGTTAGTCAGGCAGTAGTAACGCAGCAGGCGGTATGGGCCACAGGAGGGCATGGGGAGAGCAAGCACTCTACCGTAAGGTCCCAAGGAGTCCTTGCCAGCTCAGGGGAAACTAACTGGGCCCGGAGTTGACCCCGTATTATCAAATAGATATTCATGAGATGACTGAAGGCATTTGTCGTGGACCTGAGTAAATGATACCAATGGCGCACCTCGTGGTTAGACAAGGAGAGATCCATGCGCGAAGACTTGAGGGGGAAGCCGAGTTAGGTGACTGCTTTGCTTTCAAGCCACTCATTGAAATTAAATAAAGCAGCAGCAGCAGCAGAGTCTGGGTGATTACTGATGACGCCATTCATTTGCATATAGGATAATGTTTATGGAGTATAATTTTTATATTATTCTTTTTCATGGTCAGCTTTCTAATAGTTCAAGCATTTATAAGCTGATTGGCTTACCCGGCCAGCCAGGGAGTTGGCAACCTACTTCCACGCCCTGTGTTCTGGCCTGGCCCTGGCCCCCGCTGGCCTCCGCCCTGCTCCCTTTGATGACTCCACGCTGTGGTGGTGCCCTTTCCCCACTCCTCTCCTCATGCAGCAAATGCACTCAGCCCTCCAGATGCAGAGCAGAGGGTTTTCCACTGAGACTAATAAGAATTAGCCACGTTCTCTGAGCTTCCCTTGTGCCGTGCTGCTGCTTACGCCTGTCGCAATTGTCACACCCATGTCCCTGAATCTCCATCCCCCAACCCCCGCCATCACAGTGCCTGGCAAGCAGGAGGTGCTTGGAACAGTTCTTTCATGTGACCTTTCCACGGCCGGAAAAGAACAAATTCAGAAGCAGTGTTTTTCTGCCTTCCATTCTTGACTCCATCTTATAAACCTTCTTAGAGACCTGGCTTTCCTAGAAAATCAGCCACGGTTCTGTCGTCTTGGGCTTTACTAATAGGGTCATATTGTGCTTGTAAATATCACAGCCAGTGGGCCCTGCCGTAAGACTTCATGGTTTTTAGAACAGCTGGGATCCATCTTTAGAGAAACACTGACTCTGGATTCCTGTAATGAACTCCTTTCCCTGACTTAGCAGTTGTTCATTTCTACTTAATTACTTGGCGTTGGCTTAGATTTGATTGCTCGGGTTCCTCCCTGAGGTGCGGCCTCCGGAGGCTGCTCTTGCCTTGGCGGGCTGCAAGAACTGTTTTCTCCTTAGATTATGAACCAAACGCCTTGAAACCAAACACTTTCCTCTTGTTTTCTTTCCTCCAGAAGACTTTTTATATCATCAGCCTAGCAGTACTTTCATATTTTGAGTGTTTTTGAAATAAATTAAGTATGAATTAAATTGAATTTGGTAAAACCTTAGATAAAATTTCATTTAAATTGAATTGAATTTGATAAAATTTGGATAGGTGTGACCATAAGACCTTTCATGGGCTGCCCGTAGTTAAATCTTCTTTAGTGTGGCTACTTTCAAAGTGTAGAAATTTTTTAAAAGACCTTGCTGAAGACAGTAACAGCTGGGACACTAGTCATTACTGGATGAATAGAGGCATGCAGTATGATGCAGCCACACGTGGAGTACTGCTTAGCAGTAAAAAGGAATAGCTATGGATCCATCCCACATGATCAATGAATAGTTTGTGTTTCAGTTTTTTACTTTATGAAACAATAAAACAGATTTCATAGCAACATAAGAGAATATTAACACACACTCCTATGTGTCATTATTTTCACAGTAGTTGCTCAGAGTATGAAACCTAGACAAAAAAAGACTCTTAAACAGAAGAAGCATCATAGAAGAAGTCAGTGTTGGAAGCGTGCTATCAAATGAAAGGAGTGAGTCATAGAAGATCCTAATACTGCGTTATTTATTCCATTTATAGGAAATGTCCAAAGTAGGCAGAAATAAGTCACAGGAAAATAGATTACTGATTGGAGAGAAATGGGGACTGGCCACTAATGGGCTTGTTTGTGGGGTGACTATGATGTCCTAGAAGTAGTTGTTTGCACAGGAATGTGAACAGAGCGGAGGTCACTGAGCTGTGCACTAGGATATGTGAACTTTATCTCGGTACTGCTGGCCTCCTTTTCAGTTTTGGTTAACTCTGAAGCTTGGGCATGAGAACTGGACTCAGGGTTGCAGGGCAGTCACCCCTAACCACTGCAGCGAGCTCACGGAGGCAGGCTGGTTTGTCGCCTTGCACTGAGGAGTTCCCAGCGCTCGTCTCAGGCATCCGGGTCCTCTGCCTGCAGGGAGCTGTGAGGCCTCCTCCTTTGCTGGCAGATGGAAGAGAACAAAAGGGAAGAGGCACGCTCGTTCTCCTGCTCTCCAAGTGAGAGAACCCCACTCTCTCTGTTCCGGCTCCATGAGGACCTCAACTCCAGGAGACTCTTGGGGCGGGTGGTGGTCGTGTGTCCAGGAAGAAGAGGTGTCCACAGGTCAGCCAGGCGCTGCCGCGGCCGGCCCCTTCCCTGACCTCTTTATCCTCTCCTTCTGCCCGACTTTCTAGCATACCGGTTAACGTGGCTCTGCACTGGGAGCCCCGAGTCTCTCCCGGGCAGTGGTGTGCTGCAGACAGGCTAGACTTCAATCCTTAGGGGGAAGACAGCTGCTGCCTGCAAGGTGCATGGGCTGCGCCCTCCCGCCCTTGGCCCATTGCCTTTTCGTCAGACAGCACCTGTTTACTTTGAGACAGGGTCTCCCTGTGCAGTTCGGGCTGGCCTTGAGCTCACTTTTGTAGCCCAGGCTGGTCTCAAACTCGAATCGATCCTCACCCTCCCAAGTGCTGGAATTACAGGCATGCACCACCTCACTGGGCCAGCACCTATTTACTTTTCACTTTTTTTTTTTTTCCTTTATGTATTTAGTACAGGGTCTACAGGGTCTCACTGCACAGATCAGACTCATGGTGATTGTGCTGTATGCAGTCTCTCAAGTGCTGGCACCACCACATCCAGTCTCAATCTCCGGCTCAGTGCACCCCAGAGGGCGGGGCCAGCACGGCAGGCTGGGAATGCTGGGAATCGACTTGGAGCAGCACCTTCTCTAGCAGAGCTTTTCTCGGTACTTCCTCTTCTTAGCATATTCATCCTCTCATTGTTGTTTCAGGTTGTGGATTTCATGTGACTGCAGCTTACTTTTAGCCTATACTAAAATGATTAAAATTAAGACTACACTGTGTATGTGTGTGTGTGTGTGTGTGTGTGTGTGTATGTGTGTGTGTGTGTGTGTATGAGAGAGAGAGAGAGAGAAAGAAGAGAGAGAAGAGAGAGAAGAGAGAGAGTGTATATGTCTGCGCCTCTGCTTCATCGCCAGTGCCCTTTACCTAAAAAGTTGATTTACGGAATATATATATTTTTATCTGTGGGGCTGTGAGAACATTATTTTCTTTCATGAAACCAGAGCACTGGTTGATGATTTTTAAATGTACTTCTGTTCTAAAACAGACTTAACTTGACAGTTTGTCAGAATGCAGGCGAGCGTGTGCTCGGACCACCTACATATTTCGAGGTGTGCCTTGAGGGGGACAGGGTTTAGGGCTGCCACTCAGAGCCTTTGGAAAAGGTGCCATGGCCTGCATCGTGGCCCTCTGGAAGCCTCATGCCTACACGTGGTCCAGGGAGGCCATCGTGAAGGGTGTTCAGGAGTTCAGGAAGCCTGCTAAGCCGGTTCGGCCGGGTCATGTGTGTTTTTCCCGCAGACCACTGGCCACGGAACCGTGACTGCCTGTCCTCACCACGGTCCATAGTGAGCCCTTCCAGAACCCTGTTTCACTTGGCCAGCTTTCACTCCTGTGTGTGCTCTCTGGATATTCAGAGTCAGCTTGGATCTTTTGGTTACTTATAAATGTACTCTGAAATGTAGCATGCCGTTTACCTTCAGATATACCCCAAATCCTTTTTATTTGCTGTGGTTTTATAAATGAGTCCCTTGAAAATGGCAGTCAGAACTTCCAAATTGGAACTAAGTGCCCTCACACACGTTCATATCCATAACTATCCACTCTCCATTCTGTCAAGGGCATGGCGTCGATGCCCCACATGGGCCTGCCGTCCGGCTTCGTGCCAACACTCAGTGTTCATCGGTAGCAAAAGGAAACAGTGGGGCATGCTTATTTTAGTGTCCCTTTATTTTCTACTCTGTGTACACTGAATTATTAATGTTGGGGCATGCAAACTTCATGGCACTGTCATGCTAGTGTTTGATTTTTCTATCCATGCTTGGAATCCAGCAAACTTCACAGTAAATAAAATGAGCGCATAGGTTTAAAGTTTCAACTGAAAACAGCTGTTCTGTAAGTGTCCTGGGGAGATAGGGAGGGACACGGTTTGCCTTTGTCACCTAGGCCTCGGCGTGTGTCCCAGCAGGTGCCACTGTCAGCTGCGGCTCCATCTTTGCATGAGGACAGTGGCTGCTGCTCCTAGCACCACAGGCCCTGCAGCTGACAGGAAGGTGCAGAGGCCCAGGGTGGCATGTCTGTGTCACAGCAAGAGGCCACAAAGTAGGGATCCACACTAACGACGTGGAGAAGGGGCTTCGTAAGTCCCTGAAAGGGAAGCCCACGTATGATCACGGGCTGCTTTCTTCTTGGAGAGATGCCAGAACACAAGCATCGGCTTGAAATCCCAAGATGAGGACAGACAGGGAGTCCTTTCTGTGCTGCAGGGACTGAAATCCTCATCCTAAGGAAGAAGCTCCTCGTTACGGCCCTGGGGCAGTTAACCCCACCCTAAGGTGGGGTCCGGAGCCCGAGCTCCTGTACTGCAGCCACCTTCGGAGTCTGGCGCAGCTCTTTCCGAGCCCCCCCCACACCCTGTGCACCTTCACAAGCGCCAGCATCTCACCTGTCACGTGGAAATCGTAGTGCAGGGTAGTGGTAAGGGTTGAAAATCGGCCGGTGTCCATGGCAAGACTCGAGAGACTGAGGGCCATTCTTGCTTTGCCACGTGGTAAATCCCACCCAGACATCTCCTGGACCAATCTCTTCTATCTTTACCACGTTGCTCCAAAAGCCCATCTCTCTAAAATTTCTGACACTATTTCTTTTTCCTTCCCCTCCTTCTCCTTTCTTCTCTAATCCTTCCTCTCAAAGTTGCTAAGACCAGGGAGTGGCCAAAGGCCAACCGCCCCTGAAGGGCTGTGCCTCCAGACGGCATGTGCCACCTGAGCTTTTCCATCTGGGGACTGCCCATCAGTGACTGCACCGTGGACAAGCAAGAGCGCTGCCCTTTCCCCTCCCGCTGCTCCTCGGGGTGTAGCCTCAGCTGTGCCCCATGTTTGGAGCACAGCTGTCCTTAGAAGAGCTGATGGGAGTTTCTGACATTGCTGCTGCTCTTGTTGCCGCTGCTGTCATTTTGGAAGAGCAGTGGCCAGAGGGCCGGGACATGCTGGAGTGTCTTGAATAACCACCTACCTGTTTTATTCCAGTGGGGTACTTTGTCTCCAGGTAATGCTCAAATTGATTACGTGACCACCCCTCTTCTAGCTCATTAAATGTTTTGCCGGTTCTCCAAGGCCCGTTCCAAATGTCCACTCCCACAGGAAGGCTCCGGAGCCTGCCCTCTCCTTCTGCTCCTCCCCAAAGCTCAGCATCTGCATAGAGGCCTATGTACTGAGGTCTCCTCGATGAATCTGATGACACATGCAGGGTCTCCCCGTGGAAAGGAACTCCTAGAATATGGTGGTCCGTGGTCTATCCCTAATCGATTTCTTCTCTCCATAACCACTCTCTGGCTCTTGATGCTTAAATCAGCTCATGACTTTCATCCTTCCTGGCTTCTGATTTTCACCGCAGCAGGTGCTGGTCACATGGAAGTCGGGGGTATGGAGGACAGAGGCTGTGGCTCTGTGGGCTGAGGCGTGTTACCTTCATCCCGTGTCACAGTGACAAGCGTATTCATCCTCCATGTTTCCTCCTCACCCTGAACTGAGGCTCTTGTGTTTTTATGTAAAATGGTGATTTGAACATTGGCAGGGGCTCAGATGATTATGAAGTAATCTGGAAAAGTGATGTTAACGCAATGCTCATGTGCTCCGGCTGTATACCCAGAGAGAAGAGAAGAGAAGGATAAAAACTGCCACAACAGGGTTCAACCCTAGGCTTCCTTTTGAAACCTTCCTTTCTTTACCTCATTTATGCTCTTCCTTTATGAAATCACCACCCAAAACCAGGTGATCAATTTTAGCCTCTAAAGTCCATTTCTGTGAATTGCATCCCCATTCATACCTACTCTGACCAAAATCGCATGCAGTCATTTACCAATGAGTGCTTTTCCTTTTCCTTTTTTTTAAGAAGCCACCTTTGGAAGCAACGTGTATTTCACTCTTTCCCTGTTATCAGATACAGATTCTACTGTCTCTAGTGGTGAGCGTTATTGGGAGTGAAAATGTCCCAAAGGAACTCCGATCCCGAGCCCCTGTCTAGTGTGTCTGAGTCAGCTGACCTGGGCCGGCACCGCCGATGTTTTCTTTCAACGCTTCTTAAACGGGACTAGTGAACCTCTGATGTGGAAACCACTTGGTTGAAAAGATCAGGTCCTTCCCATTAGGAGCCATTGAGCTGCCCGGGGAAGTTCAGAGGGGAGAAGGAATAACCCCTGGGCTCCGGTAGCCTCAGATAAGGCCCCAGGCGAGCGGCGTGCCCTGCTACTGGGCAGCTGATCACGCTGCGCCCTCGCTGACGCCACTTCTGAGGCGAATACAGCTATTTTTATTCTTATTTATTCACGTGAGCGCTGAGGCAAAGATATGAATGCCCCGTGGCCTTGACCGCGCTGGGATCACCTGGCCTGAGGTTTTCATTGCTGGTGAAGTGCTGTCTACAGCAGCGAGCAGAGACAATGGCGGATGCATCTGCCCGAAAAGGAAGGCGGGAGCCTCTCTGAAGAACCGGCAACCAGTCCTTCCTCATTTCCTTCTACTGCGTGCAGCCCGCCTGCCCCAGTGGGGGTCCTTTACACTCTCCCCATCTCAGTGACTTCCGGTTGCACAGGCTCGGGGCGTCTACTGAGGACCCCGCACCCTGCTGAGTCCCTTTGTTAGGCTTCTGGACTTCTCAAGTCGACACAGTGAACAACATCCTAGAGGGTCAGGGCAAGTCCTTTTCACCCCAGGATGTAGAACCGCTGAGGTACTCAACGAAGCTTCTAGACTCAAGTTGACGCAGTGTATCAACCGCAACACTTAGGAATGCAAGGTATCAAGTGTAAGTTTGCTGTTGACTTATTTAATACTTCACCATTAAAAAAAAAAAAGCCAGAGACTCCTCTGGTGTTGCCTCATTGCGTGAAGACAGGAGACATTCCTGGAGTTTGTTCCACGCAGCGTGAGGGGCCTGTGTGCCCGCTCACTGTCCGGGGGGCGCCCAGGAGGGGGCCTTTCTCATCCCGTGTATGTGGAGCTATCCCAGCGGGATCTGAGCCCACCCTGGGGACTGGAACGTCTTCAGAAGAGCTCTGCACAGAGCGCTGCAGGTGACAGTGAAAACCAAGCTCGGTGGTCCAATGTGGGCACCAGGAAAGTTTTGCTGAAGAGGAAGGAAGGGGGAAAGCAGAGCGGCCGGAGAGAGCTGCCGCCTACGGAGAGAAAGGCGCTCTCTAGATCTGCTGCTGCGCACTGCCTTGCGGGGGCTGCAGGCCCAGCGCCCAGGGCTGCCCAGATCCGCCCAGGGCTGATCCCTGTCTCCCAGCACTCGGAGCTGGTGGCGGAGATCCTCGAGGACCTGGGAACACGGAAGCAAGGGAGTCCGCTGTGATTGCAAAAGGGCTCGTAGATCCTGCCTGAGCAGAAGTAGACCAGCCGAGCGAGGAGATGATGGAAAACGTCCCTTGGCCGGAGGTGCTGTCTCTGGCGGTGAATGGCGACTCTGCCAAGCGGGCTGCTCAGGGGAGAGA
>PVKN010036674.1:0-11395 GCA_004027915.1 Capromys pilorides | reverse complement strand
CAAGACAAATAGTCTGTGATTCACAACAGGGGACACTACTATTAAGAGAGTCTTGTATTTTTCTCAATAAATGAAAGAAGAGCATCTTCATACTTAACTGTGTCTTACTATAATCTGTGGCAACTATATCACAAGAATTGTTTATTTCTTTCTTTATAAGAGTCATTCTGAGAAAAAACAGGGACCCTCCTCAGCAGGTGGCCTGGCTCCCAGGTATAATGTCCCCACCTCTGCCCAGGATGGGTGTCAACTTAAGAAACTGTTCTGCTGAAAAGTCACACTAGACCCCAGCCCAAGACAATGCCAGAAGGAAATGCTTCTTCCTGGCAACTGTTTACCGTGACACACAATGAAGACACACAAGTATGGTTTCCAAGGGGATGAGAGAGCACTATCTGCCATGTTAGTGGGAACCTGTCAGGCTCTGCCTTGCTTGGAGGTAGACAGACAGCTATGCATGAGAAACTCCTTGCTGCCCCCAGTACCTCCTCCAAGGTAGCTGGTATGTGCAGTTCTACAAGTAGAGTTAATCCCTTAGTCTATTGAAAATCCTTTGAAAAAAGAAAACCTCTATTTTTCACTTGCTCTATCTGCTTCTTTGGAGGAAGGAGTGGATCAGATACTTTCCTGAGAGCAGGTAGAAGAAAATGAGGACTTTTGGGTAAAGAGAAAACAAAAGAGAGAAAAATCATCACCACCTACCTGTGCCCAGGCCACATGGAATAGCTAGGTCTCTTTGTTCTGGGACCACCTCCAGCATTATCAGAAGAGCAAAGAAGCCCTGAATTAGTCCTTTAAAGGAACTGGTGTGTTAGCTAGAGGCAGAGATGAATTATCATTTTCTGTATGTTCTCATCACTGAGATGCCCATCCCTTGAGATTCTGCTACAATGACTTACATCTCAGAGGCTTTGGGAAGATGTCCCTACGAGGTGCTGCAAGTTCTTAGTGCACTCATGCTAACAAGAGCATCTTTTCTTTTTGGCCAGAAACACTGGAGAACAGAAACCAGTTTGCCTTCCATGATATTGTTCAACTGTTCTTAAGAAAGTGCTGGTGAACCTTCAGAAGTCATCTTTTCCTCTCCTCTGGCAGAGCAAGGGCTTCGAGGCTCGGGACCTCAGACAGACTTGCTTCTCCTTGCCTTGTCTGCAGACTGCAGCAGCAGTTATGGTGGCATCAGTTTCCATGGGCTTCTCTATCTCTCCCCAGCCTCTTCTAATTCTAAACTTGTGTGTAGTCACCCTTTTCTTTCAGAGGAGCGTAAAGGAACATGACAGCTCAGGCTGTTGTGCTACTCTAATGCAAAACTCATTCTGTGATTTTCTCTCCAAAGAAGAAAGCATTCCAATAACTTTATGACATTTGAAGTTTCTAAGTATGTGGTGTCAGAAAAGCCACAAAGATAAAGGTGATCCTTGCTTTTAAAAATTCTTCATTTATATATAGTCTAGAGAAATAACAATAATATAAATTGTGAGAATCCCATTTATATTTAAATAGTAGTCTATGTGAGATGGCATAGGTTCTAAACTCCAGCAAACAGGGCAGGGCAAGTTACAAGAATTATAATGTTTCTTGCTCATTCACTAAACCCCCTCAATACATATGCTCTCTGTGTGTACTGCAAATATGGACTGATACAATTTTTTAAATGTTTAGCAAAATTATTTTTCTCATTATTCCCAGCATTGAATATAAAATAAGTAGACATGGTTCGCAGGACATCTGGATCTTCCTGTTCAATTTTTAGCCATAATTCTACAATCGACTTCTATTTTCCATGAGAATGGAAAAATAACATGCAGGGTGAGGATCTTGCTATCCCTGCACCGCCATGGAAAACTGCCCGAATAGCTCCAGTCCAGGCTCCACGGTGTTCGCTCAAGTTCCTTGGTCTTACGTTTGTTTGAGTCCTGTCCTCTGGTTATGGAGCTCATTCTACCTTAGCTCTCTAGATGTGGTGTCACTTTAATGCATGACCCAGCTAACTCTAGAGACTCTAAGTGCTTTAGAGACATTTTCTTAGTCGACCTGCAATACCTCTAATAGACCCATGGGAAACAATGCCATTATTGCAGTTCAGAAAATTAGGTTCACATAGACGAAGATGGTTGAGCATGGCAAAGAGATGAAGATGAGCCCAGGAAGCAAAGCCAAGCCTATTAAAAGATGACTGCCTCATTTCTTGAGGACCCTAGATGTTTTTGATGCTCTGTGGTGGTGAAAGTATGGGTAAATGGTACCGAGTGCATGAAAAAAAAAAAAAAAAACTCGAACCTTTCTAATAAAATTCAGCAGCCATTAGATTGTCATGATTAGAATCAGTTGTCTTTTCCAAATTTAGGTGACCTTTTAAAATGGAACAATTGAAGTCTAATTAAACACAGAGAAGTCAAAGTTTCACTCAAGAGCTGATCTCTAAGTTCAAAGATTAGCTTTGTGCCAAGACTCTGCTGACTTTTAAAGTAAAAGAATCGTAGAGGATTTCTTTACAGGTTGAATATGTAGACTGAAGTTTTTGATATATTCTCCTAAAGTGTTCTTCAGTGAATTTGTTAGATACTTTTAAATATCAACATTTATTTATTTATTTATTTAGCATAACTGGGGATTGAACTGAGGCCCTTGAGCTTGCCAGGCAAGTGCTTATTCTACTGCGCTATCTCCCCAGTCCTAGGTATCAAAGTTTAAAAGACTTTAAAAAAAAGTTCCTGGTAATAAAGCTGACATCAATTTGCATAACAGAGCAAGCCATCAGACTATGAAGAGAGGAAAATGTTCAATGCCAGATTGTACTTTTCATTTATATCAGGAAAGACTAGGAGTAACTGACTTTATAGCCAGTGCCATTTCCTCAATTTCTGCACTGGATTTATCATAAGATGATCTGGGAAGATCTAGCATGTTCTTTTCCTTGGCCTGATAGAAGTAAATGAAAAATGTCTTTGGGTCTGCTGTGTACGTGTTCACCGAAATAGCTCACCATAAGGAAGTTTTAGGCAGGTGTAAAGAATAACGCCTGTGCTTCTGTGGCACCTAAAACGTGTTACAAGCGCTCTTGTATGCATTCTCATTTTGTCCTCACTCAGACCAAGAGACCATTAGCTCCAATTTCTAAACACGGATAAAATTCAGTCTCTCTGAAATTCAGGCTGAAAAGCTCTTCAGCTCTGCCCTATTGAGATCCAAGCCAGAATTTGGGGAGGATCAGACGACAGCAGCTGTGCCCTGCCCCACCTTAGGCCCTCCAAGACTGACGTCACAGCTACCACAAACAGCAGTGACATTTTCAAAGGTGTGGGCCATCAACTGAATTTCCAGGTGGGGACTGAGGAAAGGACTCTGGGTGAGCACCTGTGCCAGCTTGTCTCCACAGTGCTCTCCCCAGCTGGGTCACTGTGGCAGGTTAAGCAGGTGTACACTCTTGTGACAAAATCCTGAGGATGCAAACATTCCAGCTTTGCATGCCCACCCTGAGTGCATACCACGGAACCCACTGCAGGATACCGCATCACCTGCAAGGTCACTTGCAGTACACACTGTAAGACACCATGATAAGGCCTGGCAGGGCAAACTTTATTATCTGACTTGAAAATATACCACAGTGGTGAACTGCATTTATGACCATGTTAAGCAAAGACAAAACACATTCAATGTTTCCAAGAAACACAAAATAATCTGTTTTTTGCAGATCAATGAATGCCAAGATACTAGGCGGTGAATTCTAGAGAAATATAGTTCTGTCGCCTTGGGTCAGCATTCACACCTCATCCTTCTAGCGAAAAAATTTACCAACATCAAATGAAGAATTTTTAATTAGAAAATTTTAGGTGTTTTCAGCCAATAATGGGAACTAAACCTAGGATCTTTGTGCTCAGTGACATCCTCAGTCTTTTTCTTTTTTTTAAATTTCAGACAGCAGGCTTCTCTGTCTTCTCTCTTGCATGAGTTGAAGTCAGGAAGGCCCTGAGCTCTGTATTAAAGCCTCAAATTTAAATTATAAAATAAAATAATAAATGAATAAATGAATGAATGAATAAATAAATAAATAAATAAATAAATTTGAGACAGCATCGAGCCATGTCACTAAATCGCCAGGCTGGGCTTAAATTTGTAATCCTCCTGACTCAGCCTCCTAGAGTTTAGGGAATTACGATGTGCACTACTGCACTCAGTTTAGAAAATTCCTACTTTTGAGATGTGGTGGTTAGTTGTCAAATCTAAATATCTATTTAGAAAGACCACTTGCTTTAGAAGCAATGGTGCTTCAACTATAATCTTTTCTTCCATGTAGCACAAAGGATGTTTTTAAAAACAAAACAAACTCGTAGGTTTCTGCCAATACCATGCCATTTTTCAGTTACCGTTTCAGAGCACTTTAAAACACTATGGTTACCACTTCTTTTTACAAAATGGACACTGAATCATAAAAGAACTGCCCAGCAGCCCATGTTCGTTTGGAGTTGTTGTTCTCCGTGTCGGGGTCTTGTGGCATCTGCCAGGGTCCTTCCTGTCCTGGCCATACATCTGTGAGAAGCACTGTCTTCTTCAGATGCCTTGACCCAACCAATCAATAGCAACATCACCGAAGCAGAGTGCCCTGGAGAATCCTACTGCCTTTTCTTAGGCCAGACATGAAAGGCATTTGCAAAAGTGTAAAACATCACTCTTCTCATTAAATTTTGCCTTGCAAAATACGGTTATCTTTCATGAAGTATGTTCTTTGTATTAATATGTAATGGGTGTCATATTATTTATTTAAAATCCAGTGTCTAATATGGTAAATAGCAATAGGTACAGCTCACATAAACAAATTCTCATTGGGATCCTCGATAAAATTTTAAACAGATTTTTATACTGAAGAAGTTCAAGATCTGGGTGAGGGAATAGAGCCCTCATTAACAGAGAAAGTGAAAACTAACTATCAGAAGTAAGAAAGGAGAATGAATTTGCAATTGTAATGAACAGATAGATTTATAGTTAAAATAAGAAAAAAAAAAAAAACTCCAGAAAAATATTTTAACAAAATCAAGGGAGAAAATGACATCTTAGGCAAAAGATACATATGCAAGTCCAAAGACTATGAAAAAAGCAAAATTCAAGCAGGAATCTTTTCCTTTTGAGGCTGTTAGGGGAACCTGTCATGGAGGGAGATGTGAGTGAATCGCTGTAGCGGGCTGACAGCAAAAATACTGAAAAGAAAAAAATCATGTTAATAATGAAGTATTATGGATGGTTCAAAATATTTGTTAAAGGTCTAAAATTGTGTCAGCTAGATTAATTTGAGGTCTCAAGTTGAAACAAAAATTGATTTTAATTAACAAATAATGCACATCCCAACCTAAACGTTTATTATTTAACAATTTGTTAAATAAATTATATACTCTTGATATGGCATACTTAGCCAATTATGTCCTGGAAGAATATGTAATGATTGGGAAAATTTTTGCAAAGCTAAAAGCAAGTTATAATGCAGTATTTGCAAAAATATGTAGAGAGAAAAAAGATGGGAAGGCTATAGACCAAAACGTTCACATGGCTTATCTCTGAGTAATATGAGGGACTGTCACTATATTTTTGTTTATCTAAAATTTCCCCCAGTAATAGTATTCCAACAGATTTTTGCTTTGCTTTGTTTTGCTGTAGAGATGCCCAGCATTCCTGCTTTCTTCTGAAGGTCCCAGGTTGGAATTTTTACTGCCCAGAGAAGCCGCCCTGAGGAGTCCCCCCAGGTTTTCAGAAGCAGCCACAGGAAGCCAGGTTCATCCTCCACCTTACAAAAGCTATGGGAGCACTCTGTACTGCTTTTCAACCCAGCAGCTCCAGGGCGTGCTAATTGACTTTATTCTGCAAATTGAGAGTTAGGTGTTTTGGAGCAGGATGATGAAACTCTCCCTGAAATAATGAATGCAAATTAATGTGAAAGTGTATCCCCAGGATTTCCTGTAAGAATCTTTTATTACTTTGACAGTTAGGAGTTTTTACAAGTACTTATCATAAATAATTTATTGCCTCCAGTGGCATGCTAGATACCTGACATGACTGTTACTATGGGAACATCAGTGTTCGTATATAGTTTAATTCCATTCCCACAAGCTGAAATGAAAGTTGGCATTATCTTAATGTTACAGATGTGAAAATGTAGGTATTCAGAAGTTATGTAGTTGGCTCTGGTCCAACAGCAAATAAGAGGAAGGAGAGCTGGGGCTAGCCTGCTGGCACCCAACCCAGTGGACACTCTAGAGATCGTCTGTACAGTGGCTTGATTTGGCACCAAGAAAGCTTACCACAAGCTCAGGGTAGGTGCTGACAGTCTTATGAACTGGAACCAGTTTAGAGGTGGAAAAGGGTGCAATTCTAAGGCTCAGAATTAATCTTATGGGTACAAGTCAACAATCCAAACCACAGAGAAACTTTCCACTGGTGACCTTTCCTGACCAGGCTGGAGGAGCCCAAGCAAGCCAGAAGGGGAGGCAGGCCGAGCGTGTTTGGATGGAAAGGCAGAAATCTTTAAGCTGCAATTGCTGAAGGGCAAGAGGATGGCAAAGTGACTTCTCTGCTTCCTTCTCCCACCCTTGTAACTCCTGCAGGTATCTTCTAACGCTCCGTCTTAGGAACAGGGTGTGGGCAGAAAAACTCCTGAGGAGCTAGATACAAAAGATTTATAGTTTTTTGTAGAAGACACAGAATACCTTAAAAAAGGGAATGATTCTCATATAAAATTGATATTAAAAAATCTATCCCCTCACCATCATTACTTTTTACACTTTCCTACTCTTTGATAATCATGGGAGATAATAATGTTTTCCATAAATAACACATCATTAATAAAAAGCTGCATTAATACATTGTTTGCTCTGGTCTGGATGAACATAGATGACTCTAAACCAGAAATCAGAATGTATGTTATTTTAAGGGCCAGATAGTTAAATATTTTAGGCTTTGTAGACTATAGCAGATCTCTTTAGTAATGTGAAGTCATCTCTAGCTCAGCTGTATAAAACCAAAATTTTCAGTCTCCCCTGCCTTAAGCTGTTGCACCAAGGATAAAGGTTGTAACAGGAAAAGGGTGAACAGGGAGAAGACATTACCCAGCTGGTCCTTTCCACAACTTGGACCATCTTGCTCACACCATATCTTCACCTCCTGGAAGAGTCCCTGGCATGTATTAAGTTTAAATATATACTTGCAATTCAGTGATGATAGCTGGATTCAAATGGCTAGGAAGAAATCACAACTTCTTGAAAGCCTACAGATCCTCCTTTCTTTGTTCTTGTTAGACAAAACTACAAAATAATTTTGTTTGGATTCTTCTCTGTGAGTCTTCATGTTGAGAGTCCACATAGCAGGCCTTTGCTCTCTCCTGCCGATAATGAGACGTTTAAATATTATGACTTGCAATACTGTATTTGACATGTATAAGCATCTAAGTGTGTAACAGTGCTTGAACTAGGCATGTAGCTGAGTGGTAGAGAACTTGCATAATATGCAGGAGGCCCTGAGTTCAATACCAGGATATGAAAGCAAAATCCAAGCAAGAATATTTTCTTTTCAGGGCTATTATGACTGGCTATTATGATTTATAGCTATTATAAAAAAATAAAAACAGCAATAGTAATAGCTTTTAAAGTGCCTGGAAGTATTTAAAGGAAGCCAACATGTAACAGAGACCTTTTTATGTGCAAATCATTACGAATGGAGGAAGCTAGGCGTTGCTGGAGAAGTAGAAGGAAAGCGACAATTCCTGAGCCAACTTGGTGTTAATGCATTTAATATATTTGTTACTCAGTGTAATCCGTCTATGTCATTGCAAAGCAGAGAATTTACATTTCACAGATAGAAAACTGAGACTTTGGAAAGTAGAATAATTTCATCAAATTCCAAAAATTAGTAAGTCATTAAACCAGGATTCAAGCCAAATCTAATTGTTCCTGAACCTTGGGCTACTTGGACTGAAAGAAATTGTAACTCTGGTGGTCAAAATCTGCTTGCGACTTTTGGAGTGAACACTTCACCCCAGTCATCAAACAAAAATATAAACTGCTACTTACCTCTCTGGGAGGTGAAAGAATTCGTGAGTGTTAAAAGATACAGCAACAGCACCTTGATTTCAGTCAGAATTTGCTGAATTTAAATGAGGAAATGTTCAACTTATCACCCCCTAGATAAGGCTCACCAAGAGTTGGAGAGAGAGAGAGAGAGAGAGAGAGAGAGAGAGAGAGAGAGAGAGAGTTAAATGAGTGCAAATGCAGGAGTATGATTAATTCCAAAATAGGACTCAAAGCAAGATGTAGAGCTTAGAAGAAGTTGGGTTTCTAGAAGAACTAACAAAAGCATTATACCGATGATTTCCAAAGCATTTTTATTTTTGCTTGTGTTAGCAACACAGCTTTTCTTCAGAAACCATATTTTGGAGCTCAGTATAGAAAATAAATACATAGCTATTCTTGGCATTGTTTCTTCATTTCCATGGAGTACCTTAAAGAGCTTTCATGGAACCCCTCAGACCAGCTCAGGGAATGGTCTGAAACTCTTTCTTTCATCTGCCCCCTCCATACTCAACCAAACAATGCTTACATTTAGGGAAGCGTGAACGTTCTTCTTCTCTTCATAGCCATCTACTCTGCAGAGTGCATTCCTGTTGGTGTCTATATGGTCAGAGGCAGAAGTGGTGCTAGATGTGGTTTGATCCTGGCTTTAATTTACCAAGTAGGAGTATGTATCACTCCATTTCTTGGTATTGCATTGTGAAGAGAATCTACATTCTCAGACAAGCTGTTTGCACGTGTAGCAGGAATAGCCAGCAGTGGCTTCAGGCTGGTACCCACATAGAGTGATGTGCTTGAGAGTACTGGGCCCTGAGAAGATTTAAATGGTTCAATCCTGATCTAATCTCTAGAAGTGGAGTAATTTCAAATTATAAATAGCCAGGCCTAGTTTATGTGTTTGCCTCTGAAGCAGGGGATGAGGCCAGTTATATGGTGATAATAACCCTGAAAGACACATTCCAAATTTCCAAATGCTCAAATGTTAAGATCGCAAGTGGCTAAAACCTCTCAAGTCTGAGATCTGGAAAAATCACAATCTTGGAAGATAAAATTCCTGAAAGTTGAAAATCCTTAAAACTATAATATCTCTTTTTAAAAAGCCATGTAAGAGGTACAAAGCAAAATTCAGAGGAAAGGATTGGCCAGGCAATGCAACAAGTTAGAAAATGTTAGTGTAAAAACACACAATTCATCTACACTAACATTCCTTAAGCTGATGAATCCCAAGAGATTTTAATGAATTAAAGCCATATTTGCCCAATGAAGCCATTGAGGTAACTGACTAGTTCTAAAATAATTATGTGTACAGTAACACAAGAAAACACAACAGCGCTGCTGTTCAATCAATGGGGTTGCTTTTGCCAAATTTGTGGTCCTCATATAGTGAATGTAGGATGCATTTCTGCTACCCCAAGACACATAGAACATGGCACAAAATATGAGAAAACTGAGCAAGGAACGCTCATGTCTGTATGCATCCAATTACAGAAGAATTTCAGAAAGGAAATGAAGGTGAGCATATTTGCTGAGGAGACTCATTTCTTAAAATTCTTTCAAAAAGCACTTTTCCTCTGATGCTGGAATTTGAAACACCTCCACCCAAAGTCCAGCTATTCATTGTGATGCAAGATTTCAAATATAGCTAATTATTCTAGAAGGTGGCCAGCTCTTATGGGTGACCTCTGTGTAACTGCCTATAATCTGTGCAATACAGGTTTTCATTTGTCAAATTTGCTTTTTTTACAAAGGAGGAGTATTTTTTCTTTCTTTCTTTTTTAGTTTTATTTTCCATCATTTTAAACTGTCAGCATTAGTTTTTCCAACTCACTGTGGTCTGATCTCTCACCTTTGTATTGCTTCCATTACTGAAGGCATACATTGTTAAGACTTTCAGAGAATCCTAAATCACTTAGGAATTTTTTTTCAAATTAAACATTATCACAGAATTGATTTCTTAAGTATTGCGTATGTTCACAAAATCTTGAAATTTCTTCAGTAAATGAAAAAGGAATCTTTTTTGTTCATCTGCATTTATGGCAGGTAAAATTTCTTGAGATTTTGGTTCTTTGAGCAACTGGGTATGCACCGGTGACACATAGGGTTTTATGGTTGATTTTGTCAAGAGACTAGGGTTGCCTATGTTGGTGCTTCAGATAGCCACAGTTACAAGGGTGATGCACACAGTTACCACCCATAGTTTATTCATTTATACATTTTATTATTTGGCCTACTTCTTTATGAATATCCTTCATTTGTGAATAACCATGCAACTGTTATTAGTATGCCTTGAGTGTTTGCTTGCAATAATGAATGTGATTATTGTCCATTTTATTATGCAAAGTGGCTTATGTATTCTGTCATGTTTTTATATTTCTCAAATAAATCCCCTCTTTAAAAGCATAAACAAATATAGTTAAAATAATTGTTAAATTATTTTTTTCCAGAATTTTGTTTTTGAGATTTTCATCTTTGGGGAGTTCGAGCTCTATCAGTTTTGATCTTTAGGGAGTATGGCATTTGGTACTGTGTCTTTCTGCATGATAGCCCAAGTGCAGGCCAGTTCCACCACAACACATGGATTGATAATGAAGTGAAGTGCAGAGAAGTTTGTTTCAACCCTAAGATAACAGACATAAGGGGATGAACAAGCGCAAGATAGGAGGATTTGAAAATATGATTGACTGGAGTCAAAATACAAGAAAAAAGTAAAGGAATTCAGCAGTTCTTTCAAAAGAGAAAGATGTGCCCTGTTAGTGGATTTCACAACTGTCCTAGGGGAAAAGAGCTGGATTGTAGAGCTACCCAAAGGACTATTTGTCATCAGAGTAAGATGAACAATGGTCGCCAAGTGCCTGCATGAGGACATTGCATGGGAACCTAGATTATAAAGTCGCTAGGGAGGACTTCAAGGGACATTTCTGCAGTGCTTTAGTTGCCAAGGGTGAAAGATCAGAGCAAGCCTTAGGCTTTACAAGTAGAGCAATTTCTTATTTATTTTGGACAAAGTCTCTAAAGGGAAAGATTTAGAGTCGTTGACTGGACACAAATAGTACTAAGCCAAACCCAGACAAAGACCATATCCATGGTAGCAAATTAGTAAGCATAACTGTCAGAAGTGCTTCTTGTGGAATCAAATAGATCTGAGTTTAAATACTGACTCCTGTACTCCTTGGGGAGATGGTTTTGACAAGTTACTTGTTCTCCCTGAGCTATGGGTCTCTCATCTGGAAAATAAAGATAACAACAGATTCTACATGGCACACATCTAGAATCCCAGCACTCTGGAGGCTGAGGCAAGAAGACTGCTAGAAGTTAGAGGCCAGCGTAGGCTACAAAATGAGTTC